>JAYXIM010047159.1:0-91110 GCA_037575425.1 Anastrepha fraterculus | reverse complement strand
GTATATTAAATATTGGCGCGTTTATTGGAACTTACAACAATAGGTGCCTTTAAAGAAGCAAGTCTTATGTTTCGACTCGATCGCATATACGGCGGGATCCACTCCTGGCATGGTCTTAGTCACAATATAATCCGCTTTCGCCTTATTCAGCCAGTAGGGCCAATGCGATAAACGCTCCGTATATTCGACTGTGTAACGCCAGTCGTGTGCATGCCCACTATCGGTGATAATTTTGAAGTCCAAGCTAGGGAGGCCAAACAAATTACCATTTAGTTAGAACAAAATATGCAGTTTTATATTCTAAAAATTGTTGTTTATCTACTAACTATTCTATATAAATATGTGCACATGCATGAATGTATGTTAATATACACACGTACATACCTATACATACACATAGTACATATACAGACACATTCGCTATGCTTATGAGTTCATACGTAAATCTAGCTCGATAAGCTACAAAACATTACAACTAAAGAGCGTCATAACCTCGCAACAACAAATTAAAATTTCAAAAGAATGTTGAAACAATTGAAATTAGCAGATAGAAGTATATTTTTTACGCTGCCACATCATATCGCTCCTTTTTTGCAAGAGTGTCAAAACGAACAGTGGGGACGTGTTTGCGCATATTTTAGTAAAATTTAATTTGGGCTGGCTGTCAATTTTTGGAATCAAACAAACTCATTGACAATGAGAGTTATAGCTTTTCAAGTAGACAGACGGACGGAAATTTAGTCTTGGCATATAAAGAAATAGTGGGCGTGGTTTCGTATTTATATCAAATCTAAATGAGATGGAGAGTAAAACGTGTACTAGCTTTGGGCGAGTTTTATTATGTTGTTATCAAGATACACGCGTTTATGCAAAAGGAGACGTATCACCGCCCATTTCACAAAATTTTTGAAGGAAACTGAATAATTTTACTTCGTTTATAACAGAAGTATTACGGTTTTTTTTTATTGACAATTACGCTTATATGGCAGATGGACTTGGTTAGTAGTCGATACCGCCCATTTTTAACACGAAACTACCTTGAACAAAAAGTTATATGTGCACCTAGTTTCATTGAAATAGATGAACGAGTTATCACGAAAACGAAGGGGGCATGGCTAAATCGACTTCTCTCTTCTCAACTTACACATCACCGTTAAGTGAACAAAGTTATAATACCCTTGTACAAGTGCATGCGGGTGTGTGGCAAGTATATTTCCGATTTTGAGTCGTGGCGCTATTGAACTTAGCGAGTTTTATGTGCAAATGGTGACTTCGGTATAGCAGCAGATTTGTTTCTTTATTCCTGAGATTTGGTGTTTTGAATGCCAAAGTGCCCTACTTCTCCGATATTTGTTTGCTTTATCATTGCAATTTTACATTCCGATCGCCAAATTGCAAAAATAAAATTGCATATACATGTTGTTGTTGCTCTACCGACACCACCTATATATGCATGCATGTATGTACCTACGCACATATTTTCAACATTTGTTTAAACATTTTTTATTTGCCTCGATAGATCCTTATATTGCACGCCACATCATCTCCACATTAGCCTAAAGAGCATTAATATATGTATGTACTAATGTGCATATGTATGTATGTACATATTAGTAATTAATTGTATATGCATAGTATGTAGAGCATACACATATTTTACTTACATTGTCGGGTTGAGTGAACGCATTTTACTAAAATCTGCCACATATTCCCACACCGCTTCCGGTTTACTATTGTCGATCAGCACATCAATTTTATATTTTCGAGATCCACTCGTCATCAAAATATAGAGAATCAGTACGACACATCCGTAAAGGGCTAATCTTTTTATATTCCAACGTTTCACAAGCATTTTGTATTCCTCTAACAACCAAGAATATCAAAAGGAAATAATAGCACACCAACAAAAACGCTGCGTTCGCTTTTCGATATGCCTCAATCGAGTATATTACTTGAATGAAATTTGAAAACTGTTGCGCCTCGCCGTAATATGGGCGCAGAAGCTGGGATAAACAAAATAAGAAACTCAACACATGCGAGCCGCACTGGACTTTTAATGTGCGCTATACTCTTGTGCATGTGGGCATGTATGTAAGCATCCCTATCTAAGTATGTATGTATGTATTTACGGTTGGGTGAAAATAATTAAGAACGACGACAAGTCAAATACAAATTTGTTGACATTTATGTTGTTTCAAAGGTTGAGATTTTACTTCCTTAACAAAATTCTTGTAGGTAAAGGGTCTTTCTAAAGTGACGTATAAATATGTAAATGTCAGTAGTGAATGATTTCTTAGACGGTACCTTTTTTATGTCATCTTAAAACATTTGTCAAGTTGATAGATGTGCAATTTTACACGCTAAGGTATGAAAAGGGTCGATCTTTAAGAACAACAGATCGCAAAATTCGCGATTTTTTTTATGGAAATATTCTTCCGTATGAGTCGACAATTCAAAGGTTGGTGAAAAATGTTCAAGAAATTGGTTCTGCCGAGGAAAGAACAAAGATTGGCAGACCAAAAACTGGCGCAAAGTGTTGCTGAACAACCTTCAACGTCGATATCTCGACGTTCTCAACAATTAGGTATTCAAGAATCGACTGTTTGGCAGATTTTATCTGTAGACGTGCTCATGGTGGCCCTCTAAATGATGTAATTATTCACATATAACCGGTAAGAGCCGTATTTTGAATAAAAATAGTGAAACCTGAAATAATCTAAATTTTTTCATATTTTATTTTAAAACAACATTTAGGCGTGTCTTTTAACATACCCTTTATATTTATTGAAAAACAGGCAAGCTTGTAATTTCCTAAAATTCGCATTTGCACGCATTTAATTCGATCCATCTAGATTCACTTGTTATATTTTTCGTTATTACGAAATCCGTCGGTTGAATAATTTATGTACCCCATTAGAAATAAAAAGTCTGCTATGATAGTTCACCGCATTATGAGCTACGCTATGATTTTAGCAAATAGACGTATATAATATTAAAGCAATCGATTAATTTTCTCAACTAAGTAATAAGTAAAATGCTCGGGAAACAATTTCTGGTAGGGTGTTACCGTAGGAATCACCACTGAAGGCATTTACAGGAGACGTCCCTTCGCCTACACAGACGAGACACAGGGCCAAACACAATTGCAACTACTGGATCGGGCATTATACAGACAGGATTAAACGACATTAATTGGGAGTCCATTTGTGGAACAACATCAGGACGCACGCCACAAATAGGAAGAGGAGCTCGGCCAAACACCCAAAAAGGGTGTAAGCGTCAATTATATATAAGTATATATAATCGGGAGTCTCTTACCACCTCCAAGCACCATCCGTTGCAGGCTAAGACCTTCTTCAGCTACCTTGTGAAACCCGGCTGAATTACGTTCTGGATATTGTAGCAGGTTAAACTCCTATCTATCCAGAATCGACCCCGACATTCTACTTATATATCCGGCATGTGAAGGTACATCGAACGATACCAACCACATTTTACATACCGTCTTAAAGCCACTCATCTAACACCTCACTCCCTCTAGACACAACCTGTCGAAACAGCACGTTTCCTGGGTCCACCGTTAGATGAGTTAGACGGTGACGATTGATCACTACACCGCACTGACAGGGCCGAATGAGCTGCTAAAACATCATTGCTTGAAAATATTCTGGACAATTCTTAAAACTATAATAGAATATATGACATTATCGATTACAAATAATCTGTGAAATCGCCTCCGCATTCCGTTTGACGCTTTCGTACTAAGCATTGAAATTTCCTATTTTTTAAATTCGAACCTTGTTCTTTAAGTATAGCCAAGAGTTTTCTATAGGTGTAGGTAAAAACTGGACGAGGACACGTCTAACGAAGTCACTATATCGTTTTGAAACTACTGAGCTCTGTGCTCATTTAACGTGAAGGGTTGCACATGCAGGCGCCAACAAAATGCCGCCCATATTTAAAATGGTCCATGTTTTTATCATTTTTGAGAATAGGACATTGCCAAATTATATACTCACCATCATTTTTGAATTTTGGCCTGGATTATTTGGATTTCTGTCCTTTACAAAGTGGATAGCAAAAACAAAATTTGTTTCCACTTGTCTGCTATCCAGTGGCGATATTTTCTCTCAACTTCAAACGATTCCTTTTGTACCGTTCAGAAAGCAATGACATATTCCTGGAAAAACTTATAAAAAGGCCTGCTACACGTTATCATTTTTGTATGCTGCTGAAGTGACATTCCTTGGCCGAATTCAAATCCGGGTCGTTCCGGTTACGTAGAACCGGCTGCGTGGGAACGTTTTGTACGGTGTATACCGCTGGTGTCCTCTCTTTAAACAAAAATTGCTACTCGTATTTCGTCCTTATCCTATGTACGTGAATTATTTTTCCATTCGCGTCGATCAGTTCACCCTCACTCGTAATGGCTCTTTCTCGCTTCTTTAGACTGGGTTTGTGGTTTTATTTTTATTTTAAGTTTTTATCACCTTAAAAATGGACTACTCGCTGTCTCCTGGCGTATCGGTATAAAATGGGCCCGAGTGCCTTCCCTGGGCAATGTCTTCTTACCCACTACTTTTATAGACTTTAATTATTGAACTGATTGAATATAAAAAATTTCAATCACAATTTTAAGAAAATTCTAAGTCGTACTAACTAATTTATAAGTTTCCTTAAGGAATGTAAGCGTGATGCTAATAATATTCACGACTTTTATACTCGAATTTGCATAAAAACTGCATCTAAACTTGAATGAGTTTTTACTTCTGTTTGTACATCTTTTTCAATGCACTATACTTTTCATAAAATAATCAAAATATTTACTTTTTTCAAGTCTTAAATAGTAGTATAATTCATAGGGACCTTCCGTTATTAGTTGATTGCACGCATCTGTATATACATACATACCCATGTATAAATTCATATATACAGTGGCTCACAGAAGTATTTTGCATAGTCCCTCGTACGCACAACTTTCAAATTGCTTATGTTTGTTATGCGTATGGCAATGAGATTCTGTGCTCATAGAAAAAGTTTTGCTTAGTTATTTATTTTTGTTGAACTGGGGTTAGCACACTAGATATTACTAATGTACCTTAAAGTTGTTTTGCTCCAGGAATGGAGGAAAATACCTGCTGAATTTCGTCGAAAGTTGGTAGAATCTCTGCCAATATGCTGAGAGGTTTTTTCCATTTTTTGTGTGGACCATTGTATGTATAAGTACAATATATATATGTACTTCTTTGTTTATCCAAAGGGAAATGTGGTGAACTATTTTTGCGCTTTTACTGCCAATACCATTTCAATGAGCGACTTTTCGCTCAAGGCAAAACCTCAATTTTATGATAATAACACAGTACAGTAGTATTTGGGGTGCATAAAAGCCACCAAAATGTCTTGAAAGTACATCATAAGCGGACTACTTTTGTAGAACGGTGTTATAGTCCAACACGTCGCAATTTTTTTACCAGTGGGTCAAAGTTTCTAAATTTTGGTCATAGAAATATTTATATAACGCGTTAAAAGTATGAAAAGTTAATTTCTGTGAGAAACATTATTGCCAATGATTTATAGTAGAACTTCAGGAGGATAATTTTTGGTCGCCTGGTGCTAGTGAGGAACTCCAGACTTGTAAAAATGCTTCCTACATGACAGCCACGGGATGCCTTCTGATGCCTGCTCTGCAACACCTGCACAACGAGACTTCCAAGGAGCGCAGTAAAATGCTCAGCAACCAATTCCTGTTTGGGTGTTACCGCAGAAATCTCCCTTGCAGACATTTGCCAGAGCTTGTGCGACCTCCCAGGCGAGCCAGGAGGCATCTCTTCGACTACACCGACGAGATCCAGAACCTAACACGACTATTGCTACTGGATCGAATAGTTTAGAGACAGAGATATTCTGGGCCTACCGTTCGATGAGTTAGAAGGAGACTATCGGTGACTACACCGCACTAACAGGGCCTAATGGATTGCTAAAACAACAGAACAGTTTTTTTTCCGAATTTTAAAACCTCGTTTACAAAAAAACCCATTATTTAGACAACACCAAAAAGTTTTACCTAAATATTTGTAAGAAAATTTCAGTTGGGGATACCAAAGACACAAATGTCCCCAATGTAAGTGTTTACTATAGCTCTGATCCAAGTATTTTTTCTACATCCATGCAATACTTATGAAAAAATACAAAGTCAAGTAAAAATTTCTGAGTTTTTTTAGTTAGGATTATCCGATTTTAAGCAAATATGCTAATTTTTGCTCAATAACTTTTAGCCATTCTTAAGGTAGTAAATATTGGTAAATTGGTAATTTTGAGAAGCCTCTTGAGGTCAGTTTTGTATCATTAAGAAAGTTTTGCAAATGCTTAAAACGTGGATAATCGCTGGGAGGCGCTTCATTAAAGATATGTGCGGCCTGGCATTGTGTTGATGAAACATAACGCCTTTTCAATTTCCCAATTCCAGTCGAACACTTGCTTCAATCTAGTCATATGCTTTCTGTGGAGGTCGGAACTCCTGCGTGTAACTCGATGATAGCAGCTTATAATGGATAAATCTCTTCTCATCTCACGAAACACCCAGCAAAATATTCTTGGCCATTAATCCTGGCTAGGCGATCGTATGGACTGGCTCAGCATGATTTTATGACACGATTTCATATGTGATCCACTTTTTATCCACTTAAAAAATAAGTCAACTTCATTACGTTTTAACAAAGAATCGCAGGCGTTAGTTCGAATTAAAATGTTTTTTGAGCGGCAATGCGCGTGGCACCCATACATCGAGCTTCTGTTTAAGAATATTTCTGTGTAAATAGTTTGTAGAGGCTTTGTGACTACTTTTCAGAATGATTTCTGTGTAAATAGTTTGTAGAGGCTTCGTGACTACTTTTCAGTTACTGGCAATGATTATATTGTTTTTTTGTTTCATTATTAAGGTTTGAAGTTTGATGATTTTTATTGATAAACAATTTAAAGCCGAAATTTTGGTCAAAAATAAAGTTTTTTTTTTGGAAACGAACCAGATTTTTAAATAGTGATACCTTTCTTGCTGGTCCACGTGCGTTGTAAATTTCATCGAGCCTCTCCCAAGCCGTCTTAGAATTTTCACAGTCCTTAATATAGATGAGCTCGGAACTTTTCACATTTAACGTTATTAAGGCCAACGCCTTTTTATCGGATTTAATGAAATTGGCCTTATCGAGTGCGGTCCAACTTTCTACGCAGATAGTCTCAACCGGATACCAGCAGTCTAGCGTAATTAGCAGACTTTTCATTTGGACGCACCAAACGGAATAATTTTCACCGTCTAACTTTTCAAAGTTTATACTGTTCATTTTTTTTTTTTTTTCACACAGAATTTATTTGTTCACTCAAAAATTTATTGTTCACCAAATGTTTTTTGTTCACACAGAACTTATTGTTCACACAGAACGTATTTCTTTCTTTTTTTGATTCCACAAATATTTTAAGCGACACACTCTGGGCCCATAACCCTGTTAGCTATTAAGCTATGTTTGTCGAAGTCAAAAGACACGTTGTTTAACGTTAGGCGGTTCACGATTTATTAAATGTAATAACAAAAGTAGCATAAGGTTACAGTATAATATTGGAAAGTGATAACGGATAAACATAGTGGAGAATTAGGGTTGTACTTAACCTAGTATATAATCTTACATATACATTAGGGTCGCTCTTAACATATTATAGTATATGATCTTACATTTTGAAAAACCGCCATTTTGTCAAAATATTTATTTTGCTTATTCCTTCGATTATTTACTAGACTTAACATAACTTTAACGAAATCTGTTTGGTTTTTTAATTTCAGAGGATCCAGTTCAGAGATATAGTGGTCACCGCAAAACGTCTTTTTTGAGAGGAGCTCCCGGAGATCAGCTGTAACTCCTTTCCAAATAAATATTTTTACTAATACTAAGTCTTAAAATACAGTTAAACGATACCATAATATGTGTACAAATTTTTTAATCAATAAATTTAGAAGTTTTTTCAGAAAAAGTTCTGGAAAAATCGTTTTTTCCGGCCTTCTAACTCTATATAACCCCTTAAAGCATTTAGGCCTTGTGACTTTAAGTCACTCACTATTAGTTCACTGTCGCAGGAATGGTGACGGTTTTTTATAATTACCTTGATAGGTCTATTTTTTTTATCTTCATAGCTGTACCAGGTAATATTTTCATTTAATAGTAACTTTGGTACAGACCGATAGTCGTACGAATCGAACGTTAATACTTTGCATGCATCGTTGCTTAATAGTTTAATGATTTTTTTTAAGTCATTATTACTATTGATAATTATTGGAGGAGGACGAGGTATTTTATCAACGTGTTTCATTTTTGTTGAATCATTAACACTATTTGGAATGATAAAATATATTTTCATATACCAGTCCATATACTCCACGATTTCTATAACGATTGGTCTACCAGTACAAATCATTTTGGCGCATGCTAAGCCTTTTTACCTTGGCCATAGAGTGATGATAACTTTTTACTTTTTGCACATTATTATTTGTAATAAATTAATCAATTTTTTACAGAAAAAACGTACGATCTGCATATAACCCATCCAGCAGAAGTTTGAGGCACTTTTCATTTGAAGACTTCCAAATGACGAGGTGGCTTAAAAAGATTTCGCGAAAGATACATAGACAATGCATTTAAATGAGTCATATATGAAACTCCCTCTGGTGATTGGTGAAGCTTTGACCACTGATTACTGGAAAAAATTGCAATAACATTTTTTTTTACTGATTACTGAAAAAAATTCCAGTAAAATATTTTTTTACTATTTACTGAAAAAAGTATACAATAAAAATATTTTTTATGATTACTGAAAAAAATTTACAATAAAAATATTTTTTACTGATTACTGAAAAAAGTTCCAGAAAATTTATTTTTTACTGTTTACTGAAAAACATTGCAGTAAAAATATTTTTTAATGATTAGTGAAAAAAATTCCAGAAAAATATTTTTTTACTATCATATTTACTGAAAAAAAATTTACAATAAAAATATTTTGTACTGATTACTGAAAACAGTTCCAGAAAAATATTTTTTTACTGTTTACTGAAACAAATTGCAGTATAAAGATTTGTTTACTGATTACTGGAAAATTTTGCGATAAAAATATTGTTTACTGATTATTTAAAAAAATTGCAATAAAAATATTTTTTTACTGATTAATGAAAAAAGTTTTAGTAAAAGTATTTTTTTTTCGATTATTGAAAAAAATTTTAGTAAAAATATTTTTTTATTGATTACGGAAAAAAAATTTAGTATCGCTCTCTTTTGGCGATTGCAAATTTTTTCTCCAACTTTAGCAGCAAGAACAATTTCAAGTTGTTTCTTAATTCGAACTCAAGGGCCACTGATAACTATTTCAGCAAAATGTCTCAATTACGAAACACAGGCAATACAATTTCGAGTTATAATCTTTCTAAAGCTTTATTATGAAAATAATTTGAATTGTAGAGAAGATCGAAAGGAGTTGTTTGTGACTTTTAGGACGAGACCGAGCTCTTCTACCAATTATAAAGGCTTTCGGTATCGAGATTAGATTTATAGAAGTTCTATTGCACATCAAATGCAGCGCATTATCAACTAAGAAAAGGAAGTATGTCCTAAGTTTCTGTCTAAGTTATTTGACTTCGAAAATGAGACGCTTCAGACTACCCATCCAAAAAGGCTACGTTTGTTGTATTTTAGAGAAGAGTAGTCTTAAATGTCGCATTGTATTGCAATTGGACTTGTTATTACAAACAATATTTGTGTATGAAAAACTACATTTTTTTCTTTTGTGTTTAATGTTTGGTTTGCTTTTTACTGCGATTAGTTCATAAATATTAAAAATAATTCATTTATTGAGAATATTAAATGATTCCATAAGTTCCTATATTGTTCAATAACTTGAAAAGATTTTTCCAGCTTAGGCCTTACTATTCTAATATACCGTTACACACAAGTAAAATTAAATAATTCTTAATTTTGAAATTTTCTGCTGCATATTTTTTCGGCTTACAATCAATTTATTCACTAAATCTTGCCAATTGCTGGCAGATTATTGATGTTTAACCATGAAGAAAAAGTGTCAACGCTATGAAGCAGCTAACCATTAACAAGTAGTTGGGATGAAAGATCGTGTAATTTTTCTTTAGGACATATTTTTATTTGTTTTTCCAACAACTGACTGTTAATTATTCAGTTGACGTGTTTCCCATAAAATCCCTTGAATTTACACATCCGAACATACATACATGCATACACAAATGGCCAGATATGCACCAACGCAATTGCTCTCTCCACTAGCTCATACGCTAATAGCTCAGTTGGTAATCTCATGCAACCACTTCACTCTATTTTCCCAGTTAAAAACAAACGGCACAATTGTTATGATATTTCAGTCTGAGAATTAGGTGTTGTTATATCACTCTGAAGTGGAATAAAATTAAGGCAGAGACATGTGCGCGAGAAGTAAGCTTTGAGCAAGTGTGTATTTGGTTTGCTCTGCAGCGAGTTGCCATCTGAGAGCTATGAAGAGCATGTTGACGTTTTTGATTAACCAATTGCTTTCCGCGGGTTTGCCTACACTCGTTTTCAGTATTCAGTAAGAGTTCCACATAGCCGGTTGCTTGCAAACAAACTAAACGTGTCGTGGTGAAGATAACAATAAACTTAAAAATATTTACATGTGTAAATATATCAATTGTTTTGGTGATTATCATTGTTGTTTTCGCTGTTTTAAAATTGGTCAGGTGAATTGTTGCTACAACTAGGCGTCGTTGAGTAGCAACGCGAATTCAATATTCTATCATTCGGTCGCTGGTGTGCTTTAGGTTATGTGTTTACAACTAAACAATTTCATTTGTTGCAATTAATTGGTTATCATACAATGTTGGAAAGCATTTAATTGAATACGTGGACGGATATTTTCTAGCATCAGAATAACTAACAATTAAAACAAGAGGACGTTTTTGCCATGAATTCAATAATGAGAGTGGGCATTTTAGTAAAAAATGTAACGGCAATAACAACGTCGTATTATAGCAGATCAAGTAGTTGTTATAATTATTCGAGCGTCGCAACAGGTGTTACTGAGTCAAAGCATCTACCATCAGATGGAACACCAGCGCCAACAACAACCACCGGAGCGGGAACAAACATAGCTACTGTCTCGACTCCTAGCTATGTAAAGCGTGATTCCAAAATGGTAATAAATGTAGGGCAATTAAAAGCGTCTTAACATTAGGTGCTTGCCTTAATACGTGTGGACTTACACACACATAAATACGTACTTACATATATGTAAATATCCATGCAAAAAGCTTTAAATAATTAGATGTTAAGACTCTTAAACAACAAAAAAATTGGTGGGCAACAATTTCAATTCACTGACCTTGAAAGTATGACTATTATAGTGATATTAGTATGAAATGCTAAAAGTTGGTACTGGCAATTTCCATGAAATTTCACCACAAATGATGATAAAACTAATAATTTATAAAGCTTAATTATGATAACTGGTTAATTATCTCTTACGCATATCTACATACACATGTACATACATATACATATGCAGGTAGACGCACAAATTTTGGAAGTATGAAATACCATAAACGAGGACATTATTAACATATTACCTACCGCATGCACATATTTGTGCTTTTCGTTAAACTTCACCAAACTCCCGTGTGCATACATTTGAGTGCGCCGTTAACCGTTAATTTTAATTTTGAATCAAATAACATTATAGAGTGAAACATGGATAGCAGTGCATACATACATATATTCAGAAGAGAACTTTGGGGATAGCCTTTCAGACATTTTTAAGATATTCAAGTGATTCTGAAGTTTGCAAAAGAAATTCTGATTGGTCAAAAACTGATATGCCAAGAAATCAACAGGGTTTTCAAGGTACTCCAAGCAAAAAAGGTACATACAATTACCGAATCCTCCGTACCTCCGAAACGAAGCATTTCACCATGAAAACGGTACATCTTGTTTTTTATTCTTTTCAATTTTCCCCGGCACCAGAGAAACTTTTTTTGTAAACATTAGCGGTAAGTAATGTGTTAAAATAACTTCGAAATTTCGCATGGCCTTAGCTCTAAAGTTTATCCTTTATCCTTACAAGATGCCAGCTCCTTTGATGGCGATATATTTTTGTACAAGCTGTTTATTTTTCGTTGAATTAAAGTTAACCTTTCAAAACTTAAATTACAGGAAACATATTTTGATATAGCATGCATATGTATGTGTGTATAGCTAAATGTTCAGAACTCAAAGAGATTCTTCACAGGCCTTTTCTGCATTCTGGTTCCGTAGAGTAACATGATACAGTTCCCTACCCCTTTTTATGTTGCTTTTTCCAATCCCGAGTAAGGATATATCGATTATTTCTTTCCTACGACTCCCAACAAAATGTATCGCAAACAAATATTATTTCTTTCGATTTGGAGCAGTTTTTTTGGAATCAATTTTTTTTGGACAGACAGCAACCACGTCAACCTCTCTTCTAAAAGAGACTTTTATTTTTGCTCTTTCGTCTGCCCTTGCAACTAGTTCAACAGACTTGGTCAATAACCACACAAATTTCCAATTGATTTCGAATCGAATGAAATAAAATAACGGTTATTTATTGTTTAAAATACTCGTTATACTCAAAGTGCCACAATATCAAACTGGCATTTCAAATCGACCATTCGATCTAAGGATTAAACGAACATTTCAAAGGCAAAGTGCACATATGCATGTACATAAATTTTGAATATGAGCATTGGCTATTGTTTACCGATACTCTTCTATTGCTTATTTCATCAGTATTAATGTAGTTAATAAAATAATTAAATTATTTTTTAACGCAGTATGTGTGTGTCATGTTTGATTCGTTGTGACTAGGTACTACGATTTCTGAATTCGATGAGAAATATAACAATTTTTTTAAATTTGTATTTTTTATACTTTTAGTCAAAGGTTGAGCCGATAAGCATTCAGCCACTAACAGATACTTTTGGACGCCACCACACATATCTCCGAATCTCATTGACCGAACGTTGTAATTTGCGTTGTGAGTAAGAAGACAACAATATAAAATAATAATTATCTCAATACAACTGAAATCATGTCCAAAATGTGATGTCTAAAATACTGGGCGAATATATGCATACGTGCATGCAAATAGGAAGTGTCAGAAATCACTTTGTAGAAAATGAATTTACAGAATTTAATTTATCTGTTAAAACTTAAGGGGGAACACCACTGTGATTTTTCAAAAAAAAATCGATTTTTTTTTTGCATTTTCTTAAAGTAGATATGTATATTCAAAAATATTAAAAGAAAATTGTTAACTTAAAATCTTGAAAATAGACGTAGTTATACCCAATACAATAAGTGCAGGTAATCAGTTACAACGGCCAATGAAAACTTTAAACGCGTTTTTCTCAAAACGACTTTTCTGAACAAGGTGGCCTCGATTTCTCGAAGACTTAATTTCAGTTTTTTTTTTAATTTTTGTACATGTATTGATTACAGTCGTACATAGCCGTTTTTAAAAATTCCAAAAATTAATATTTTTTCAAGCCTTTCGAAAACAAAAAAAAGGGTAAAAACACAAACTCATTTTTCAAACCTGCACCAATTTCTCAAAAAAAAAAATAAATAAATAAATAAAAAAAACCGCCACGCACGACGATAGCCATTGACGTATAGATTAAGCATTTTTTTTGTTTTTTGCTTTCCGATGATTTTTCACCGCTGTATCGTGGCCACGAGGGTGCATCCGTTTTTTATGACGTCATTGCATTAATATTGATAACAATTGTTATTTTTAATATTTTTTAATAAAAATTTATGTCAGTATAGTTGAATATATGTTAAATAAATTATAATTTGTCCCATCCTCAAATAATCATCCCTACTTATAACAAAAATTCATGAAAATCACTTAATTTTCACGTTTCACCGTGGTGTTCCCCCTGAAAAAACTATATACTTCAATTTATTACTATCTAAATGCAATTGATCTTAGATAAGATATTACATTATTTTCCAATTGGACAGCAGCAAAATTAAATTATTTTGACAAGTCATGATGCAAGTTATCAGCTTCGTATGTAATATTCCCACTTAGGAATAATTCCCAACCCTTGATATATGCATTTTTAGGCCAATACTGCATGCCAGAGGAAGGCGTGCAATTACAACCGAAAACAAATCTTCTAACGACCGAAGAAATCATCTATTTAGCACGAATTTTTGTTGAACAGGGCGTGCGTAAAATTCGATTAACTGGCGGCGAACCTACGGTGCGTAGAGATATAGTAGATATCATTGGTAAGTGCATACATTTGGGTATTAAACTTCTTAGTAATCTCGCCTCTTGCATTTTTGAATTACAGCCAAAATTAAATCTATACCTAAACTTGAAAATGTGGGTATCACCACGAATGGGCTGGTATTAACACGTCTACTATTGCCAATGCAACGCGCTGGGCTCGATGCGGTAAATATTAGTTTGGACACTTTGCGCCCCAAACGTTTCGAAGAAGTCACACGACGAAAGGGTTGGGAACGGGTTATAGCTGGGATTGACTTGGCCCTGCAATTGGGTTATAAGCCGAAATTGAATTGTGTACTCATGCGCAATTTCAACGAAGATGAGATTTGTGATTTTATCGAGTTCACCAAAGATCGTGCTGTGGACGTTCGATTCATAGAGTATATGCCGTTCACTGGCAATAAATGGCAAACCGATCGATTGGTTTCTTATAAGTACGTACGTATGTATACTCGTATATATGCATTAATTTAAGGTTACAGTGCATGAAACACTAAAATGATAGAAAAAGTTATTTCTAATACCGGTCGCGCCCTCGGCAGGCAATGGCAAACCTCCGAGTGTATTTCTGCCATGAAGAAGCTCCTCATAAAAATAATTTGCCATTCGTAGTCGGCTTGAAACTGTAGGTCCCTCCATTTGTGGAACAACATCAAGACGCACGCCACAAATAGGAGGAGCTCGGCAAACCCCCTAACAGGAATGTACGCGCCAATTATTTATTTTTTTACCGTGTTTTTTGCATTGCTAGGCAATTATGTTTAAATAGTCGATGTTCGATTGTCCACTTTGTAGTCTTTGCTTCATAATACTTACTAATGCAATAAACCGTTTAGCTAAGTGTGGGGTGACAGTAGGAAGCACACTTAAAACCTAAATTTAAAATAAAAATCTATGTTTATAGGGATGCATGTATTCAATATGTATTTTTAATGCGTTCAAGTCAAGTGCCATTTTTATTATTATAGACCGTGACCTCTAACGTAGTCTAAAATTTAAGAGCTATGTTTTCATTACAGAGAAACTTTGGAGATTATCCAAAATAGGTGGCCTGATTTTCGAGCCTTGCCAAATGGCCCAAATGATACCTCAAAGGCATACGGCGTACCCGGCTTCAAAGGACAAGTGGGTTTTATCACTTCGATGACTGAACATTTCTGTGGCACCTGCAATCGATTACGACTTACCGCCGACGGGAATATTAAAGTTTGTTTATTTGGCAATAAAGAATTTTCTCTGCGAGATGCTATACGCGCCAAGTGCACCGAAGACGATCTGATTGCATTGATTGGAGCAGCAGTTAGTCGGAAGAAAAAGCAGCATGCTGGTAAGTTAATACGTCCTGTTTTTGAAATCTCTTAACCAAAGTAGACGTGCGTAAACCATAAAAGCAGTATGCCTTCAGGGGCCAGATGCCAAAATTGTTACTTTCTTTTCAATTTAAGTGAAAGTCGGTTTATCTAAACTTTTTAAAACACACGTTTTAATTTCACATTTATAATCATTGGGTGATTAATCCATTTTATTTGCATAATTGCAGGCATGTTGAACTTGTCACAAATGGAAAATCGTCCAATGATACTAATCGGTGGATAGTTTTATATCATATGATCAAATATGTAAACTCACAACCTACGACAATGGCTTAAAAATACGAGTAAGGTCAGTGTAAAGTAAAATTAACCACCGCTATGAAAATATTACAAAAATATATGTATTTAATTTTTGCATATTATCCATTCCCGTTTCTATTTTTTCTTTTCTAGAAAGATTCATTCATAACGACATTGCCACAGCACGAATACATCACAAACATAATAAAATTTTTGAGAACCAGCAGTACCATTGGACAAAATCTCAGAGCTTTAGCGACCATGTGTCATTCCCAGTTACATTTCCTGTTATTGCTAGTCGCATTAGCATACAACCAATAACCAAATATGCGCAAACACGTGGATTTGGTACGACGAGCATAAATAGCGACTCTTCTGTTGGCAATAGGGATACTAATTTGACTCATGTAGATGAAGCTGGAAAAGCTCAAATGGTTGATGTCACAAAGAAGCAAAGCAACCAGCGAGAAGCCGAGGCACGCTCTAGAGTGGTAGTTGGATCGCACATTGCTCAACTTATAAACAAGAACACCATGATTAAGGGCGATGTCCTTAGTGTGGCCCAGCTGGCTGGGATAATGGGCGCCAAACGAACTTCTGAACTAATACCGCTTTGTCACAACATTACGTTAACTTCAGTAAAGGTGGAAGTTAAATTAAGTCTGCCAACAAACAGTGTAGAAATATATGGTCGTGTAAAGTGTACAGGCCAAACTGGTGTGGAAATGGAAGCACTTACTGCTGTCACCTTGGCGGCGCTTACTGTTTACGACATGTGTAAAGCCGTCTCGCATGATATAACAATCACAGATATAAAGCTCTGGCAGAAAACAGGTGGTAAACGGAGTTTTGATCGCAATATGGACAAATCCAATACATTTTAGAAAATACGAATTTGTATTATGTATGTATCATATTTGGATACGAACTATATTTATTAGGTACTGCTAGCAGTATGAAGTGAAATATTTTGTAATAAAAAGACAAATAAATTTAAATGTTATTTGCATTTTAGTAGGATGAAATATGATGATTGCTCATCTTAAAGGAAGCGATATATTCCATAAATTTCTTAAACTTGTTGTATATTCTGTTAGAATATCAGGTTACTATTTCTGTTAGCCAATGTTTGTTCAGTTCTTTAAGTAGCTCTTAGACAATTTAATTTTGTTTCAAAAATATTGTGAAGAAGGGATTTACAGTTCTATTTATATACTATTTCTGATAAACATTATTATTTTAAAAAAGTATTTTAATTAAATATACATATATAATTTTAATCAATGCATGTACTTATTTTCATCGGCCCATATTTCAAACTGCGATGGAAGCAAGCTGAACCGTCAATTGTAGACAACTGAACTATAGACTTTGCTTTTTAATTGAAAGTTAGCCTTATTACCGAAATTAATTGTAAGTGTTATCTTTGATTATTGCGAACTCCCAATCTTTAGAAACATGGACGAGAGTCGAATGGGCACAGTACGCGTAGTTATTGATCGCATTACACATTCATTTCCCCCAATTTGATTAATTCGACACTAAAACATTTCTGTTTTCCGATTTTTTTTCGTCTTCCTCACTTTTTGGTGTTTCATTGGACATTTGTTCTCCCCGTATCTTAATATTGTGTTCCTCTTTAAATTTGTTGATCTGTTGTCCTTTAGCGGTGAGATCTTCGTTCACGCGTGTGATCGTTTTCTCGATAAAGTCTTTATTTTCAATTAGTTGCGGTAACACATCCTTGACGGTCCGTTCTGCTAGCACGCCGCCAATCAATCGAAAGCATTTGCGCTCTGGATCTACTGTTTTGAGGGTTTCTATCACAGTTCTAAAAGAGATTCAATAAATAATTCTAACTATAGAATATGGAAAATGATTTGATACTCAAATCAAAATTAGGCAGTAATTGAGGTTATGTCTTCATACATACTTGTGCTCTTTCAAGTCCATCTCCAGCGTATTTAAATTGTTTACGAGGTTTCGTTGTTCATTTCTGAGCTGTTGGAATTCCCCAATAATCTTCTCGTTCAATTTGGCTTCTTTAGCTTGTTCGCTGGCCATTGTTTTCTGTGATTTTTGTAACAGATGTAAGGAAACAGCAAATCTTCTCGGTAAATTTGCGTCTGGTTGCAATTACTAATTTCGGCAAGACATTTGACAGTAACGATTTCGCCGCGCCAGGGTAGAAACATTCTTTTTTATATAGTACTATTTATTGAAAAGTAAATTTAGTACTTTTTAAATGTTTGAAAACAATAAAATAAATGCATCACAATTTAATTTTTATAAATGCATAATAACTGCCATTTATTCAATATAAAAATTTGTTATGTGCGTTGCGACAAAATATCTTCTGACTTTTAAAAACTTCCGCTCGCTGTTTTCTGTAGCAAGCGTGTGTAATCATTATCATTCTCAATTCTAATTGTAGATATTACATGACCAGTGCCCCCGAAACAAAAAAATTGGGCTTGCAGAAACATAGTGTACTAGCTGTTTATTAAAACAAATTCTCTGGCAACACTATTAAGAATTCGCCGTCAGTAAAGGGCGAATTTTACCATTAAATTTGTGTTATCACTTTCCAATTATTTATTGGATTCTTAATATTTCTTTTTTATACTGAGTGATTCAGAGCATACACACAGTAACGCGTAAAATGATTCAAAACATAATTGACTTCTGCAATTACTGGTGGTTCCGCTATCTTATGGTCACTGAGCTGTATATGGTCGAAAAATGGGAACGTGTTACCATTCGTAAGTAATCTTATGTTCCTTATAGTAATAAATTAATAATTTAAATCTATTTAATTTTCAATAGATGTGATTTTTGCGGTACTCTTTTGCCTCTTTTGGTACTTTAATTATTCGGTGCTTTTATCGTTCACGGGTAGTGTACTTGGTATTACACCTATCTCCAGCATCGTCGAGCAACATAGTAGCAAAATTTTGTAACTATAGCAGTTCCATTCAACATTGGTCAATCAATAATAGTGAAATATTCCATATCTGAAAATGTAATGGAAACCGTAGTCATAATAAGTGTTTTAAAGTGAACATAGAGCCACTGAATAACCAAAATATGTATTAGAAAAATAAAGTTATTGACAGGTAACTCATAATGCCGCATCCTAACAAAGACAAAATAGCGAACGTTATATTTCATAAAGGGCACTGATCCACATCCACTTTTTTATTTACTTTTTGTCGTGCTTAAATAGTATGTTGTTGTAAGTAGAATCCCCAAAAAACAGTAATATTGTTATATATGTATATACAATATGTTAAATAGAAAACTTCGTTCGTTATGCTGTAATCGGAAAACTGTGAAAATGCTTTTTTATGGAGCATTTTTGCCATGTATGTATAGAAATGCGTTTTCTTTTTAGTAAGTATTTTACCCGATTCCCAAATATAAATAAAACAGGGAAAATTAAATTCAATAAATATGTAATCACGTCAGATTATGACTTGTTGTCGGAACAGCATAAGGCATTCCCAATGCCTATAATGTATAACAATTCTTCCTCTTTCTGATAACTTAGCCCGAACAGCTTTCCAGTGCAGTGCAGCCTATAAATGCTCCGCTTCAATGAGATGGACTAGAGCCAACGAGATTTGTGGTAGTAAATATTTTGAGTACATCGGATCAGAGGTAAGCGTTAACCCGCTACAGTATACAGAACGCGAATGTTCCCCTGGCAACAGGTGGTGATTGGTCTTCGATTACATTATTACTGGGTAAGAGTTAGTGGTAATTACCTCTCGGTGCAAGTGTTCAAGCCGCAACAATATTTTGTGAGACTCATTTACGTACGTGAATGAGGTTGAACAAAGCAAATGTATTTATATTTATAATGTCTTGCGGGATTTTGGTATAGAAAATTAACTGATTTCATATTTTTCTTCGTTGATGCAAACAGTTATATATGCAAGAAAACCAAGTGTGTATGAAGCAGTATGCGTCTGCTAAGTCTTTATAAAAACTTTAAATTTTATTTTATATCATTTTCCATAATATTGCATTTCATAGTACAAACGCTTTTAAGATTTATTCTATAATAATTATCTACATATTAAATACGTTTTAAAAGCAAAGTTTCCGGCAGATAGATTTTCTCAATTTTTTCCTCGACAAATCGTTCACGCTTTTCTCTTAATATAGCAGCATTCAATTTAAAATCTGATTTCAGGAACTGAAAACTCGACTTGTCTTCGTTTACTTTGATATTATAGTATTCGCAGTCAGCTAACAAATCATCTGCGCGTTCATATAATACCAGTTTGCTTAAAAATCTGGCAGGAACAACCAATTGCTTACTATTATAAGCGTGAGCAAATACCAAATAAACTTTGCTATAAAAGGCAATATGTGAAAATAATGGACCATTTGAAAAATTACTATAGTATATACCGTCTTAATATTTGCAACTTCAAAGCAGTTATTGCACTTAAAATATGTGGGAGTTTCTGGATCCCCGCAAGTACTCTGTAGAAATTTCCCTGATAATAACTTATAGCTATTTGATAAGCCAAATCAAACCGTTCGCTTTTTCTGAAAATTTGAGTTAGGAAATAAGATTTCTAATTGCTTTGAAATCGACAATAGTTGATTTACCTTACTTCATCAGGCAAACTCATTGCGCGATTTAGCGCCTCGGTCGTCTCTAAATTGAATAGAAGATACATCGCTTCGACGAAATTGCGTCTATTTAACTCGTTTAAATTGAGACTGCTTACATTAGAATCATCATAGCAACATAAAGCGCGTTTCAGGCATTCTTGCAGGTGTTGATCGCAAATTTTTGGATCAAAATTATCTATATGCTCCTCACAAAGCCTAAATATATGGAACAGATCTTTTAAAGAGCGTAGTGAACAAAGTTGATAGAATTATACCTATAACGGCTGTAAGCTAAAAACATCACCATTGGCTCAAGCAACTTCAAAGTCTGTCGTGCATTGTAATTCTGCATCACCACCTCCTGTCGGACTGAACGTAACCGATCGAATACGAAATCATATATAAAATTATACGGCTTTCGTTTATCTAAGATTATACTAGAAAGTTGTTTAAGAGGCTAAATCTAAAAATTCGTTTGTTAACTGTTAACTTACTCCTTTAATAAGTACTCGACAGTTTTTTGTAAGCAGCGTTCCGTGCGCAAATCCTTTGCTCTGGGCGCTTTTACGCCAGCAGCTGAACGCGCAAAGGCTTTCACCAACTTGCCTGGCACATTCTTTTCGCCGTTTTTTAGTTCATAAAAATGTAAAAGTCTCTCTTTAATTCGACTGCAAATGTATATAATTGACTTATATCTTTGGTGACTTTCAGTTTAAGCATTCAATGAATATCACTTACAGTTTTGCTTCACCTTCTGGACAAAAAAGCTCACAAGTTCCTAGGTGTAAAAATTTGAAGAAAAACATTTTCAAAATAAATAGATAATGCACATTTTAATGGTACCTCTAATATGGCTCGACATCGTCGTTACGGTATTTAATTTGTTGAAAATCCGATATAAACAAAGCTAAAATCTTCCAAACAAGGCGAATTTAATTATTTGTAAAGTTGTACAACAACAAACCAGCTGCTTTCCGACTTCTAGCAAAATAATCAAGGCGAATTAAGTATTTACGGTGGCGCCATTAAAAACAGTTACTTTATTTTTCGCGATATTGACAAGTCTCACGTCAGTCCGGTTCGCAATACAAAACGAACAAAAGTAGGAAAAATTACATGATTGTGAAAATTCAGGGAATGGTAATATTGCGATTTGTAAGATTTAAAATAATCAAACTAATTAAAACGAAATGCTGTGCGTTACATTGTAGAAGCACAAATTAATATAAGACCTCCAAATGCAGTTTTTCGCATTTTCATGCGGAAGATTCCGTTGCAAGAAAGTAATTCCCCTTCCTTTTGCTTGTTTATTCATCTGTTCTTACGACAGGGCGAATTCGGAAGGCGCAATCGCTATTCTATCATTCTTGCAAAATACTGAAAATTTAACCCTTGGCATATCTATGCAAACTTGAGGTTTACACGGCTCAGATTTTAAGTAATTTCCTACTTTCTATCATATACACACTTGCAAATTGACCACCCGCCCTTCAAGTCGTTATAATATGTTCACATATAAGTAGATTATCTAAAATACATGTAACTTTGTGTCTTTGTACAACTGCTATCACCTTGTATAGACACGCCTTGGATATCACCTTATATATGTAGATATCATCTCTTTAGAGCGCTGCAAAATGTGCATTTTTATAACATTCGCCACTAATGCCATACCGGAAGAAATATCGAAGGGATATTTTTTAAACAAAAATTGGGAATTTTTAGTTTCTCCACCACCATTGAGGTTAGTATTTAGTACGCTTTTCAACTATAAAATATTTACGCCAAATGTATTCATATATGTACATAAGACTAATTAAAAATAGAAGCCGAAAAGGATATAAGGGGTTTTGGAAATTCTAAAAACTCACTTGAGTTTAAATTATTACGTTTCAATTGAATTAATTTTAAGACAAATAATTATAAATATTTCAATCGTGGAATTTTTCCACTAAGTATCTCTTTTCGTCAGTTATTTTCGGAGTGTTTAATTTTGTCAGCCCGCCATTTTCCTATTAGCTGTTTATCATCCCATGATGTGTGAATGCTGCCAAGTTTGAAACGAGCTCATGGGGGCACTCTCACTCAAAATGAAACAGTTTCTCATCTTATTATCTATGTTGAACATAACTGCATAGATCATAGATAATGCATAGATGACTAGCTGCGAAACTCTTTTTTCGTGAGAGCACTGAGAAATGTGCATTTTTTATAACATTTGTCAGTAATGCCACACCGGAAAAAACATTGAGTGGGTATTTTAAAAAAAAATTGGGAAATTTTAGTTTCCACACCATCATTGAGTTTAGTATTTAGTGTGCGGTTGCCCAGTTGCCTTATATTACCCGTATACAACTACATATAATAAAAATAAGCTCAACCCATAAGAAATGTTAACATAAATAAGCAAAATATTCAAAAATTGGTGTGTAAATAAAATTATTCAAAATTGAAATACAAGAGTAATATAATGATAATAAAGTAATACGAAAAACATAAGTATAATTAAATGCATGAAATATTGCGATTTTTTATTATAACATAAAAAGTGGGTTACAAAAAAAGCTGAAACAACGAACAGAATAAGTTAAAGCAGATAACCTATAATCTTTGTAAAATTTCTCAAACTCAAATTCAATTCCCTTACCTACGCTTTTCAACCATGAAATATTAAAAATAGAAGCCGAAAAAGATATAAGAGGCTTTAGAAATTGTAAAAACTCACTTCAGTTTAAATTATTACGTTTCAATTGAATTAATTTTAAGACAAATAATTATAAATATTTCAATCATGGTATTTTTCCGTTAAGCAAAAACGAACTCTTTTCCTGAATTATTTTCGGAGCATTTTTTTCTGTCAGCCCGCCATTTTGCCTATTAGCTGTTCATCATCCCATGATCTGTGAATGCTGCCAAGTTTTGAAACGAGCTCATGGGCACGCTCTCACTCAAAATGAAGGAGTCGCATCTTTTTATCTATGTTATTATCTATGACTGAATTAAACGACGCTTTGAGCTGAGAACGACGGCGCAAATTTTAAAAATAATTTCACTGCCGAATGAAGAAATAAAGAAGAAAGAATTAAGTTTGTCGAGTGAGAAATTCACGGGTGTATTGATGTTAATTAAACTGACTGGTCACCGCAAGTTATACTTAAATAATAAAGCAGCACAGAGCCGAATGAAATATCCATTTATTTAACTGGATTTCCAAAATAGCGTGGTGACCATAGAATTAAAAAAATTACTTTATTAAATTAAGGAGTTAAGTGATACCAGAAATTTAACCAATCGACGTAAATTAAATCGTGCCTGTATACGAAATTTGTCCGAAAACACGAATACCGCTTTGAATCGATCGTAAGTGGGAAAGAGACACAAAAACGAGCAGTACATAAAAAAGGATCATTTGACAATGGCGACTTTCTACATACATGAGGATGCAGAGAAGGAGAATCCACAAATTCCTGCGGTATTAAAGGAAAAAACCCTGGGTGCCGGCGGCAATAGAGGGAATCCCTTTCAGCCTTCTGTACTTGGAGGTGGCTTTCTGCCAGTTAAGGGAAAGCAGATTGACAGTATGGGGCGCGCTAACATGGCAGTGCTAAATGCAAATTCAAATAACGGACATGGACGCAAGGCAGCTGGTGGTATGGTGGGTAGCAAAGTGGCGTTTCGAGAGGTTGGGAATGCAAAAATACACAATGATAATACCGCAATATTAGCAGCAGCGGCAACTGCGCGTACAGAGGTTACACAAGAAGAAAAAGAAAACAATTATATAGTGCAGCAAAATTGTCTTAACAAAAATAACTTTAGTGATGTTTCACAAAAAGGAAGGGTTTACGAAGACGATGAATGCGTTCTTGAATCTACGCCAATGTCTGTGTCCGAAGTGCTGTCGCCGATGTCCGTAGATCGTTCCCTAGCTGATATTACTCAACAATCCGAAGTGTTTGAGGATAACAATGACGACAGAAAAGTCGCTGATTTAACTACCGAAGCGGAGGAACGAGAACGACGCCTCCTCATTCCTCGTAATAATCGACAACGTTTCTATGAAGTTGTGGAATACCAAAGAAATATCTTGGAATATTTCCTTGAAAGTGAGAAGAAACGTCGACCTAAACCGTACTATATGCGTCGTCAGGCTGATATTAATCATTCAATGCGCACAATTCTCGTGGATTGGCTGGTAGAAGTGTCCGAGGAGTACAATTTGGATACAGAAACTTTATATCTTTCCGTATCGTATATTGACCGTTTCCTTAGCCAAATGTCAGTAGTGCGCAGCAAATTGCAGCTGGTTGGTACAGCAGCCATGTTCATTGCATCAAAATATGAGGAAATTTACCCACCAGATGTCGGCGAATTCGTGTTCATTACAGATGATACCTACAACAAAGCACAAGTTTTACGAATGGAACAGATTATTTTAAAAATTTTAGCATTTGACTTGTGCACACCGACGGCTTACGTGTTTGTCAACACTTATGCTACGCTGCTAGACATGACAGATAGGCTCAAATTTCTGACTCAATATATTTGTGAATTGTCACTTCTGGAAGCTGATCCCTATTTGCGTTTCGTACCGTCGTTGATATCTGCTGCTGCCCATGCATTGGCAAGACATCTGTTGGATTACACGATTTGGACAGTTGAATTGGAAGAATTAACATCATACTCTTTAGAAGACCTCAAAGAAGTACTCTTGCACCTCTGCAAATCACATAATGGTGCTACAAAACTAGCGCAACAGGCCATACAAGAAAAATACAAGGCCGATAAGTATAAAAAGGTATCAACAATCAAACCTATTGAACTGGATGAAGAAGCATTCGAATGTATTTTACGCAAAAACAATGAATTGATTAGCAGGGAAGAAATACACGAAAAGCCCGCATCGGGGATAAATAACGAACATATACGGCGGACGGTCTCTCTGATGTTCAATTGATCCAAATCAGATGAGAGGACACATCTCAATACCTACTTTAAAAGGTTTTTGTGTTTGTTGAGAAACGCTTAATAGTCCTTGTTCATAATTTATGTTTCCTTTTATATTTTTGTTTGTGTTAAGGGATGGCTAAATTTCCAAGTCAAGCATATTTTCTCACGTCGTAAAACTTTAATTCGAAAATTAAACTTATATATGGTTGATGTAGTCTCAACACAAAAATATAAGGAATTTAAATGGTAAAATACTTAATTACTTAAATAAAATAAATAATTAATAAAAAAATCCCTTGCAGTAAAAGTTAAGCTGTAATACACGAGTATTAGTTCGGCTAATAAATGTTATTTCATATTTGTTATTTCAGAAAATGTGAAAAATAAGCATGCAACTACGTCAATCATATTTATTTATAATTTACGCGATATGTATACAAACTGGCACATTTGCTGTAGTATAATAATTTATCTATTCTTTCTTTCTTTTCTTCTATTTATTAAAAACAAAACAATTTTCAGTTGTTCCCGCCAATCCTTATCCGAAATATCAAATGAAATAGTTTGTCTTGATTTTTAGCTGTAAATTTTTATTTTTATTATAAGTTGTTATTTATATTTTTGTATTTTTATACGATTTTACTTTGCTACATAATCACAATTTTAAAAATTCACGAATTATTAGTAATCCGCACTGGATTAGTAATCCGATTTCGTAAACAAAACATGAGCTTATTAGATACTGTAATGCATATACAAAATTGCAAATACTTATGTAATGTCGCAAAGGAGATATGTCTACTAAGATAATATACATATTTAAGAATTCTGACATACAGTAGTGCGCAGCTCTTTTGAAACATTGAATGCTTGTAATATGCGTTGAATTTTTTCTAGATTATCCATGAATAATCTCACTAGTAAAAATTTGTTCGAGTTGGTCCAATGTTGGCAAGCGATTTGCATAGGCTTGATCTTTGAAAATGTGGAGTATACAGCTATGGCAGTATGATTTTTCAACAAGGTTTTGTTAAGGCATTTGGTACTTGGACACAACCGATCGTGTAATTATTTTATTAAAATTTTTGGCTCTGTTTAGAATATTTTGTTTATCAAAAAATAATATTGTAATAAACAAACCAACTGCACTAAGGCATATACATGTAATGCTAGCTATGTATTTTTAAAATAATAAATAAAATATGTAAAATAAAAAGTCTAATAATCTAACTCAAACGAAGGACTGCACGAACAATTCGTCTGCAAACGATGTCGTTTCTGCAAGCAATTTTGCAACTCTATTGTTCGCCTACGGCTTGTCTTTATGTCGATTACGTTGGAAACGCGTTTTCTTGTAAATGGATCACTGTGAAAAATGTTTGAACTGCTGATGTTGTAGCAGTATACTTTGCGTCAGTGTAGTGTACATCGTCAAGCTCATCTAACGGTAGGCCCAGGCAACTAGCTGTTTCGACAGGTTGGGTCCGGAGGGAGAGGGGTGTGAAAAGGTGGTTACTGTCGTGCGGGGTGCCTTCACATGTCGGACATATGTTTGGTATGTCGGGGTCAATTCTGGATAGGTAGGAGTTTAACCTGCTACAGTATCCAAAACGTAATTGTGCTAATGTTACACTCTCGGAGAAGCTGAATCTATTCGTCTGCAATGGGTGGTGGTTGGACTCCGATAACGGCATTCTGGTACCGGGATCTTAAGAAGGTGGTAAATGTCTCCCGCTGAATGTCGTTAATTGTCTGTCTGTACACTGCCGGTCTAGTAATTATCGGTCTGTTTTGTCCTGGATCTCGTCGACGTAATTGAGGAGGTGACTCTAGAATTGCTTGGGAGACGGCTCAGGCTCAAGCAGGTGTTTGCATGGGTGGGACCTGCGGTAGCACTATAACAGAAACTGCTGGCTGAGCATTTTGTTGTGCTCCTTCACAGGGAGCACATGAGCCTTGTCGTGTAGGTGTTGAAGTGGGTACATCAGTAGACATCTCGTCGCAGTCCGAATGGCAGAGTTTTGGCATGAATCACTAGTTCCAGGCGACCAGACAAGCGCAGTATAGTTTAGAACCGGCCGGCCTATTGCCTTAAATGTCGGTAGCAACATTTCTTTGTCTTTACGCCAAGTGCTGCCGGCAAGCGATTTGAGGAAATATGTATATGTATATATACCACCCTGAAATTGGCGGGCTTATCAGAGGTGAAAACCGATTGGTAATAGGTGACTTTAATGCTGATCACGGTCTTTGGCACTCAAGCCTACCAAACGATCGTAAGGGACAGCATTTGGCAGAGCAGATAAACGATTCGATATTTAGCACAGTAAACGACGATGCCCCCACCAGGGTAGTGGGCAATTGCTAGCGCTGGTCTGGCCTGGCGACCTATGCTATCGCTTGCATCAGACAACTTGCCCATTATCATGTCGATCGAGAGACCTGCCGACTTTGTTTACGCGGATCACCGGTCATATATTAACAAAGCTAATTTGGCCAGCTGCTGCGGCTCGCTTCATACCCGCTGGAAGAACCCGGGACCTACGTCCCAACTGAAGCAGCTGTTCTGGCAAACGAGCGTGACCTCTTACGCCAGGTCGATCCCGAGGATCCTTGCATAATGGATCTCAATTTGCAGATCCGGCAACTGGTAATCCAACATAAGCGGACTAAATGGAAAGAACAACTGAGAACCTGCAACTTCACCTCTGGTGTGAGTAAGCTCTGGTCCACTGTAAGGTCCCTGTCGAACCCGACGAAACACAAGACATGGAGGATATCAACTTCAACGGTTGCACTTTGTCGGACCCCAAGAGATGCGCGAGCTATTTTAGCCGGCAATTCATACTGCGTCCGATAGATTCAAGCGTCGTGCATTAAACGGCTGCACAAACTGACGAACAACAGTGCGCCACTTGCTTTCTCCAGTGATCAGGTTCAGGGTTGAGGTGGGCCATCAACAAAATGAAATTATCTAAAGCCGTTGGTCCTGCTGTACGTTTCGCAGTTTTCGTTACGGCCTGATGTTGATGGACGGCCGCGCCACGGGGGGCGGTTGCGGGTAGCAGGGCTCTGCAGCATGGGGCAACGAAGCCATTGCAAGACTTGCACTTGACTGATGCCAGGTTCCAAGGAACCCTGGTCTGACACACGGGACAGACTGTGCGGGAGACCAAGAGCTGTTGGTTTATCCCCGCACTGGGATTGGAGCAGGAGGGCTGTGGGTCAGAGAGGGAGTTGTACTGCACCGGTGGGCTCCTAACCGTTGAGGTTTGATTAGTGGCGGCAGTTTGAAGTGCCGACGATGACGCCGTTGAAAAAGAGAGCAACACGTGGCCACAAACTGTGTGGACCATTCCCTTTGTGTCTTGCGGCCTGAGCAGGTCTTAAGATGGCACCACCCGTTGCACTTATTGCACCAAACCAAGATGGAGTTCGGATGGAGCCGTTTGTGGCACATGCAGCAGTAGAATACTTCTGGTCCAGGGTTGGGCTCAACACCAGCCCTAGAGAGAAGTATTTGAATCAAACATGCTGCGTAGGATTGCTCCTGTGACAATAGATTGGGGGTGGGGTACGGTACGCTGGACAGGGCTAGTTTACAGGGGCAGCAGCCCTTGGTCGGGAAAAACTCGAGTCATTCCGGTAACGTAGAACCGGATGCTAGTCGTTTAAAAAATTATGACAACAAAACAAATAACAAATAAAAATATCATTTTGTTTTATCGTGGTAGATCATATCACTCTATATAACTATATATATAGATTAGCTTTGGTACGTATGACGTAAGCTATCAAACTATGAAATTTGTCCTAACCTTATCTCTTTCAAATATAGAATCAAGGTGCACACACAAACGATTTGTTCGCCAGGCGCTCACTTCGAGATATATAGATGTATGGCTGTAAAATTAGAAATTTAGCAGAAATTAACATTGAGTGACATTGGCAATCATGTCTGTGTACATATTTGTTTACCAGCTGTTATCTGTTTTGTTTCTATATATTTTTTAGTTTTAGTTATTTCTATGCAAATTCAGAATTGCAAAAATAAGTAAGCGTCTAAATTGTATTTTATTGCATAAATCAGAACAAAATTTATTTGAAACGATGGATATTTAAACGATTTAGGGATCAACATCAATTTTAGCTAGTAAGACGTATGTACATATGTATTTCCTTCATCCTTCGTAAAACGTACTTATATAATTTTTTGTAGTAGACAAATATGCTGCTCCGTTTTAATTCAGTTATTGTTAAAAGTAAACATCAGCTGCCACCTTTAACTTGGTCATATATTTTATTGCGGGACATAAGTACCGAATTGACAAACGCCTTGCGACCATTTTACTTTGCGGTGCATCCTGATTTCTTTGGTCAGCATCCAATGCAGAGGAATGTCAATGAGAACTCTTTGAAGCTTTTAAGTGCGCATATGGAATCTTTATATGAGCGGAAGTATCAATCATTGTATGAAACTAAAACATTACAGTTCTACATACGAGATGGAAATGCCAGTTCGCGAGATACCTTCAAACTAATCAAGGTAACACTGGACCGAAGTACAAACGATCCAAAGTTGGTAGTGCAACGATTGTTGGAATTATGCAACCTTCCTACGGATTATGTTAAATCTATTAAATCAATGCCTGTGACGGCTGCTACGAGTGCAACAGCAACAGCTGCGGGTTTCGCGAATGCCGCAAGTTCTTTTAAAGCCGGAACCGATTACAACTACGGATCCCAGTTCTCGGGCTTCGAAAGTGCTTTTTATAATGTAAGTTTACAAGTAGTTTATGCATATGTGTAAACGATTTTTTTAAAGGATAAACTTCTTTCATGCAGTATGTAACTATTTATTTGGTTTTATATTTATACTCAATATCACGCCATGGTGAGCTTTATACACAGCTCATTTCAATCAAATCGTTTTAAGACGTAAATCCTCGGTAATTTGTGGATTGTGTTTAATTCAACGTTGGTCACCTTTCAATGGCAAGTGGCTTTACTGCGTTTTTGGTGGCACAAGCTCACTGAAGGTTAGCTTTAGGCATGATTCTTCGCACGTACACCGGTCGCAGATTTAATGAATACGTACTATGAATTTATCGTTTATTAGTTACTGTGAACGTCTTTTAATTAAAGAGTGTAAATCAACGTTTTAAGATTTCTATTTTTTACTTAATTGCAGACAAAGAAAGAGCAAAAGAAAACACTGGATTCTTGGTTAAAAAAGAATGCACCATTGGCAAAATTGCGTACTGCTGAGTTGGATGACTTAAAAGAGGAGGTAAAAAAGTTGCAACAAGCAGTTACGAAGCGTTTGGATCTGAGAGATATTCGTTATGACTGCGGTTGGAATTATGAACATTTTCGGGGGTGCCTGAAATCCTTGGAACGCATGACAGATCTGCATGGTGACGATATGGGTGCGCTGAAAAATCGTATTCTAGTTTTTGCGCCGTTCACTGGTGTTAGCTTGGAAGGGCACATTATGTTATTTACTGGGGATGTGCTGACAAGTTGGATTGATTTCATAAAGAACATTCCAAAACACGACGAGTTTTTAAAGAGAGTCCCCTTCTATGAGAATACACTGTCGCAGGTACTGCGCAACATAAAAATTGGGCGTAGGAAGTTTATGCCTAAACAACAAGCGCGCGAATATGCGGCACATTTGATAAAAGTGACAACGACACTTGGTGATTACCTTACTGTAAACAAGTTTCCAAAGTCCTGGCCACCCACGCTGGAAAACTATGAAATAGTCATTGAATCGGAGGCTGGTCCGTTAATGGTGAATCCTACAGGTCAGCTAATAGCACCAGCAACATGCCCCGGGTTCATGTTAATCGATTTCATTACCGCCAACTTGGATATAGCCAAAGAACGTACAGAAAAATATCAAACACAAAAGACAATAGAGCGGAAATTAAACGCGCAATGTATACAGCAGTTACGATTACAGACCTTGACAAAAGATGACTCCGTGACACCTGACAAAATGATAGAAACAATGAATAAACTACTAACATATAACGATATACGCTTCCGGGAACTGAATCTGCACATAACGAACTATTACTCCGTACTGACGGATGGGATTGTTTGCATACCCTGGGACTTTGAACCAAGGTAGCATACGAATTTCGCGTAATAAGGAGGTAGAGAATATTTAATATTTTCTATAGTGATTATTAGCTCTTGCAAATAGTATATAATACATTTTTTTTTCGATATATATTTTTTGTAATTCTAGAATATGACGATTACGCCCAAATAAAAACGAAAATATTAGTATAAGTAACAGAAATTTACAATGCGTTTAATACGTTTTTTCCAGATTGGCGCTGTAACAGCAATTCAATTCAATTAAATCAGGTAGATCTCCTCCACATGATCTCTCTTCTTAATGCCTCCAGTGCGTATTGCGTCGGATACTTTCAGGCTGCAGCGTGCCGTGACCTAAACAGCGGAACCGCGAAACTTACTTGGTTACATTATGTCGCTGAAAAGATCAAACAGCCCATCGTTCTATCGTCCGTGGTATTTGCCATTGCTAATGAGATGTTCCAAAAATCTCCAAAACCTCTACTATAAAAAATAAATAATTGGCGCGTACACTTCTGTTAGGTGTTTGGCCGAGCTCCTCCTCCTATTTGTGGTGTGCGTGTTGATGTTGTTCCACAAATGGAGGGACCTACAGTTACAAGCCGACTCCGAACGGCAGATATTTTTTTTTTATGAGGAGCTTTTTCATGGCAGAAATACACTCGGAGGTTTGCCATTGCCTGCCGAGGGGCGACCGCTATTAGAAAAATGTTTTTTTTTTTTATTAATTTTGCTTTCACCGAGATCCTCTCTGTGAATTCCGAATGGTAATCACGCACCTACCCAATCGGCTACGGCGGCCTCTACTATACATAAGGATTAATAACCTGAACTGGCATCTCTATGCAGCTATGTTACGCCAATACTTCTGATCAGTGCTGGCATCGAGCCTAACCGTGTATCCGAACTTAGCTTGGGTTAGAAGCAATTAGTCGGGCGAGTGGAGCCACCTTAAGACCTCTTCAGGCCACCTTTAGACCGCTAAAACTCATTATCGCACCAAACGGTATGTAACTCCATGATGCTAAGGTCTGGTGTCTTCACGGGTTTTATTTGGTGGAACATGGCGATGCCTCCCCAAAGCACCCAAAATGGAATATTTACGGCTCCTCGGAGCTAATCAGAGTAGTGTAACTCCCCCTCTCGTCAGTGATATTTCCAGATCAAATCCCTGAACAGAAGAGGATAAGGCAAGGGTGCTACAGGGTAATACCTTTTCTCCCTTTCTTTGCAAATTCTATATCTCAAAGCTCCCTCGACTATCAAAACGAGTTTCCTTGTTCTTATGCGCTGATAATTCTTCAATATTGGCATGTGACGTCATTGTCTCTTTTGGAATGTAAAGGTTTATATTTACAATCTTTCTAAACTCTTCACTGCAAAGAATCTACAACTTTCCACCGTTAATTCCGCGGCGACTCTATTTACAGCTTGGACCAAACAACCAAATTAAGGAGGATAAACCAATACTGTTCTCTATACTTCTCCTCAGAGTTGGCATTTTCGAAGCCTAATCCTGAACCCGAAGTGCATTTCTGCTTTGTTAAAGACGGCTCAACCGAAACTTCACATCGGTTAGATGCAACCTGTGCAATAGGTGGTGCCGCCACCTTAGACCTGCTCGGGCTTTAAGACACACAGGGAGTGGTTTACACGGTATGTGGCCACATGCTGCTCCCGAGATTTTACACCCTCACGCAATGTGTTGGTGCAACCAACCAGCACCACAAATATAACATCCACGGTTCTACTGAGCTCACCCGAGCAACGGCACTCCCCCATTCTGAACCCCAACCTCCTCCAACTTCCCGATCCAACTCACGTGCTAGGGCGAACCAGCAGCTCTTGGTCCTCCACACAGTCTATTACGTGTGTTACACCAGAGTAGCTCGGAGCCTGACATCAGTTAAATGAAACTCTTGCAATGGCTGGTTCCACTTTTCGAGATGCTCTGGCCTGCGCACCATTCGAGCTTGAACACGTGACTTCGTTGCACCCTGCTGTGGAGCTCTGCATTTGCAAGCGCCCACCAGGCCACAACAATACAATGTACAGCCAGGCCGCCGTAGACAACCCCACTCGTCCCTCACACCTCGAATCACGACTCTCGTCGCGAGAAGTTTTAAGCTCCTACAACTGAACTGCAACGGACTCTTGAGTAAGATTGACGAGGTAATCGATTTTATGAAACGACATGGAATGTTAATAGCTGCGGACCAAGAGACAAAACTGCACATTAGTTTCCCCCTGATCAGCAGAGAAGGCTACAAAGTGCACCGAAAATAATGCAAGGGAGACAGTGGTGGAGGCCTAGCGTTAATAGTTCACCAGACTATGCAGTTTCGTGTTTTCGATAAAGGCATCGACCGCAGGGACAGCACTTTAGAATGTCAAAGAATATCAGTCGGCTCAGGCGATGCCGAGTTCGAAATTTTTACATTTACATTCCGCCTGTTACCAGCTCCCCTGTTGGATATCACCTTGAAATTGGTGTGGTCATCAGAAATGAAAATCGATTGGTTGTACGAAATCCAGGACAAAACGAACAGACGTCTACTGGACCGGACAGTGTTTTGTCAGACAATAAACGACATTCATCGGGAGACCGTTACCACCTTCCTAAGTTCCCGATCACCGAATGCCGTAATCGGAGTCCAACCACCACCTACAGCAGATGAAGAGCTCCAGCTTCCCCGTGATACCCGCGTAACACTGGCACAATTACGTTCTGGATACTGTAGCAGGTTAAACTCCTACCTATCCAGAATTGACCCCGACATACTATGTAAACATATGTCCGGCATGTGAAGGCACCCTGCACGGCATTCACCACCATTTCACATACCCCAACAAACCCACTCGTCTAAACCCCTCTCCCTCTGGACCCAACCTGTCGAAACAGCTAGTTTCCTGGGCCTACCTTTAGATGGCACGACACTAACAGGGGTTAATTTACTGCTACAACAACAACAACCGATTGGTTGTAAATAACTTCAATGCGCTCCACGACCTCTGACATTAAAGCCTGCTAAACGATTGTGGGGAATAGCTACTGGCAGAGCAGATAGACGATTCAGTACAGTGAAAGACGAAGCTTAGGACAGTCGGTTCTCCGCGACCGTAACGACCCGAATTTATATCCGGTCAAAGTCTGTCACTCCAGCAGAATTCTCTTCACGTGTACAACAACAACAACAACGCCCAGAATAGTGGGTAACTGCAGCAGCTCGTCTTACCTAACAATTCTAGCGCTGGTGTGATCAATAGCATAACCTGGCGACCTATGATATGGCATCAGACCATTTACCTATGCCGACCTTGTTTCCGCGAATCACCGATCCTACGTTACTTTAATAAAGCTAATTGGGCCGCCTTTGCGGAATTCACCGAGTGCAACTTCGCCGCTCTTGTAAAAAACTAAAGTTAGAAACCCCTATAAAATAGTTATAATGCTATAAAACGATGTAATACCTAAACAATTTCCCTTGGATGTAAAATTAAAAAAAAAAAACCACACTTTGTATGAAAACTCGATTGTATGTAGCTCGATTCCCTATACCCAAATATGGTGAAACCATCCTCTTCGGCCATGTATTTCTGTGCGACTGCAGCAGTCTAAATATCGTTATTGTGGTAGGCAAGGTATTTATTTCATTAAACTTCATAAAATCAACTTTTTTCGTCACAATTCAGATCAAATAACTGCAGTCCTCTATCAGCCATAGGCATTCGTTTTGATACAGCTGGAAGTCCTCCGCCCGACGAGTGTACGCATGCTGCTCCGATTGGCTCCACATTGTCTGATTGCCGCCACACAAATATTGACGCATATTGGGGTCTACAAGAGCGACGTTATTGCCCACGAATAATACTTGCCACACACTTGGCGGTGCTGAGCTGTACACGTTTTTAATAAATGCCGGCACAGAGCCATTGCCATTAGGGTAGTTGGTCTCCAATTTGATGAAACGTTTCCAAAACGTACTATGGAATGTATACTTGTTGCCCAGCAGACGCTCCACTTCGAAGACTGAGCGATACTTATAGGCACTGGAATAGGTGCACATCAAAGTAGTTTGTGCGCATTCGCTTAGATAAGCGAAATTTCCCGTAGTGTTGCGAATACAAACAGCGCTGGCATTTTGCAGCGCCACCATAGATGCCGGCAGGAAAATACTGATTTGCTCCGAATACTTTGGTGGCAACTTGCCCATATCGCATTCGCTTAGAAGTTGTTGAACATCACTGTAGAGTAGCGAGTGAAAGTCTTTGTTCCTATTCAAAAAAGCCAAATGTGTTATTAAACGTTGGTTGGCGTTCAAACCCAAGCAATTGAGTGCCGCTGCAACACTCCTATTGCTTTCTAGTAATTCCACAGCGTCAAATGCCACGTTCAAAATTTCTTCGAAAATATCTTCATCCAATCGCTCCAATTGGCTGAGAACTTGGCGTACCACTGGATAGCTTGTTTCGTTATTACAGATGGAATTTGTAGCGTTATAATTGACGGGATGCAACGGCACCTCAAGTAATTGTGCGCTCCGTTCGATGAGATATGCACGAATTTCTAGCCCAAGTGAGCGAAATAGTTCTGAGCGGCAAATATCATGTCTAGACAGGGTCACATTCTTCATAGCCAGATACAAATCTATAATATTTTTGGGGTCGTAGTGTAACTTATTCGCTTTCAATTTCCGCCACAACACTTTGTAGGCGATGTAATGCACTGTGCCATTTTTTGTGTTAGCCGTGAATTCATTCATAAGATATAGCGCCAATGGCCATTCGTTGTTGTCGACCGCTTGCCACAAAATATTCTCCAATTCACCTGCGCCGTTCTGTCCTTTGTTGGCACTGCTAGTTTGCCTCCTATCTACTGTATCCTTAGGCATCGAATCCCGCTGAAGCAAGTCATTGAAGAGCCTCACATGCACATCCAGCAGAGTTGAGTTATTGCCCAATTCTTGTTTATCTATTTCTAACCCATTGTTGCCTTGTGCCAGCACTTGATGCAGGAACAGCAGTTTAACTAATAAAAGCGGCAGTGCAGCCATTGTCGGGCGAAATGCCTCTTTGTTAACCGTAAACAGAATACCTTCGAAAACTGCTGGTAGCTGCCGTTAAATACCTCCGGCAAGTGTAAATAAATGCGCTTCCGCGATAAGAAATGCGATCTGAGATGCATTAAGCGCAAATTTACATTTAAGTGGCAAGTTTCTAAAGATCTCTCTTTAAATATTGACTTTCGAGTCGCATCATTGTTAATTAAATGCAACAATTTAACAGCCCGATGGATGAACCGGGGGTAGGCGGTGAAAGATGTAGAGCAGCGCACCGGAAATCATAGTTTGTTTTAAATGTATAAGTAGTGGAAAAGTGTCTATACATGCACATGTGGGTTTATCATTTCCGGTAAGCTCTATCTTATTAGATGGGCCTGTTTCTTAGCCCAAGACATGCAAATAATGCATACCAGACTATCACGGGAACATTTTATTTTTTATATTTATATCCAGTGCACCCTAGCACATTAGGATGTACTACAACTTTGTTTCTGTAATGAGGTTTTGGAGTAAAATGGATTTGAAAATGGAGTAGAATATGTAGAAAAATTAAATTAATTGTAGCCGTAGCTGAATGCGCTTGTGTGTGACTGCCATTCGGTTGACGTCGAGTTCGAAACGTCCAAATGATGAAAAAGTTATATCCAATAGCAATCGCCTTTTGGCAGATAATGGCAAATATTTAAGCCAAAAGCTTCTCACTTGTTCGTGCAAATCGTAAACATTTATATTTGAAATAAATGAGTGCAATAATAGAGGTGTCCACCCTTCATATAACCCCCCTGTCTTGACGTGCGGATGCTGATGGCATACAAATCGTTTTATGCGATATAATAGGTCTGCTCGTAAAGAAAATCTTCTTCTTCTTTTTTTGCTAATCGTAATCGAAGGTAAGCGATTATACAATTTAAAAGTAATACACTTTTTTAATTTTTTTTAAATTAATTTTTAATGCGCAGTCTCTAGCTGCTTCCAAGAGGGCACCTACACGTTGTATGCCTTATGTTTCTCAACCAAGAAAACTGCTTACGCCCGACACCTCTTCTTCCTTCAATCTTGCCTTGCAATATGAGTTGCAACTGTTCATATTTCGGGTTTCGTAGAATATGGTCCAAATATGAAGTTTTTCTTCGTTTGACGCACTTGATTAGTTGGCTGTCGCTGTGAACTCTTCGCAGCTGTTCTTCATTAGAAACGTGGTCGGTGCATGCTATCTTGAGCAATCTCCGGAGAAGTCACATTTCAAAAGCTTCCAGTCTATTCATGTCGGATAGTTATATGGTGCGTTTTTCCATACAATATAGCAAAACTGGCGGCCGCCGGTGTCGAATGGGTTGGTGCGTGACTACCATTCGGAATTCACAGAGAGAACGTTGGTTCGAGTCTCGGTGAAAGACCAAAAATGAAGAAAAAGTTTTTTCTAAGAGCGGTCGCCCCTCGGCAGGCAACGGCAAACCTCCGAGTGTATTTCTGCCATGAAAAAGCTCCTCATATCTACGTTCGGAGTTGGCTTTAAATCGTAGCGCTCTCCACGAAAAGGAGGAGAAGCTCGGCCAAACACCCCAAAAGGGTGTAAGCGCCATTTATATATATAAAGGGTTTTCCAATAACAGGTATTGATCTGGACAACGTTTATTTTCAACAAGACGGCGCTACGTGCCACACAAGCAACGAATGAATTGGCCACCAAGATCTTGTGATATAACACCTTGTGACTTTTTTCTTTGGGGCCACGTGAAAAAGAAGGTCTACCCCAACAGCCCAGGGTCGATTCAAGACTTCAAAGATGGAATTCGTGAGGCTATCGAGGACATGGGGCAGTCATTTTGCAATTCGGTTATGGAAAATTTCATGAAAAGGATATTGCCCTGTAAGCGTGGTCGTGGTGGCCATTTGTCTGATGTTATTTTCCACTATTAACGGTATACCTTCCTCCTTATAATGAAATAAACATCGGATCTAAATGATAAAAATAGCATTTTTCTTTGAATATCAAAATACCACCTCTTATTGGAAAACCCTTTATATATATACCATATATACATATATACATATATTCATTTCCATCTGGAAACAGTTTTTTTTTCAACACATTATTAATTCAATGCAGTAAATGGTTAAGGTGCTTTCGCGCTGTAATAACTGCGGCAGTGTTACTTTCTATGAGAATTGATAATGGCTGCCACAATAGGCCTCTTCTATTCGCCACTTTTCTGCTCGCTATCTCTCTGCTCCATTTTAGCGCTGCCAAGATATGTTTCTTTATACCAGTTGCTTCATCTATTCGCCACTTCCTAATGCTTGGAGAAAAAAAGAGGCCGAAAGCTAACGTCACGCGTTGTACCAGTAAAATGTAGACAATCTGATGCTAATCAATCACCAGCTAATCAAGCGCTGTATTAAATTTTTCTATTCTAATCTTTATGCAGATTGTTAATGGAAGGGGAAATTAAGTTTTTATTCAATAAATATTACTTTGAAGTTTATTATTGCTTATTTATTGTTTTTAGTCCAAAACTAAGTTGAAATGAAAGGCAGTCATTTCCATATTTTCGCACAACACGTCCCGCGCGAAAGATTCCTGCAATATTGCGGCAGTTAATCAGCCATGAAAAAAGTAACAGTGTCGCAATATTGTTGTAAGTATTGAGTGCGGCGAGCCTCTGGGCCTCAGCGTAAATAAAGGGTCTTTCAAAAAATGCGAGTAGCTGTTTTTTTTAATTAATTAAAAAACATGTAAAAGTTCAGATTCTTTCAGGGTTCATTATTTTCTTCAAAATACGGCTCTTACTGGTTACATGTAAAAAATGACATCATTTAGAGGTCCACCAAGAGCACGTCTACAGATAAAATCCGGCAAACAGGCGATTCGTGAATGCCTAATTGTCGAGATATCGATGCTGAAGGTTGTTCAACAATATTTTGCGATACGGAACGTCCAGGTTTTGGTCTTTGGTCGGCCAGTCCTTTTCTATCCTCGAACAAATTTTTCACCAATCTTTGTATTGCCGACTCATTCGGACAATTATTTCCACTAAAACAATCACGAATTTTGCGATCTTATGCGAATTATTTTCATCTTAAAGATCGACCATTTTCATAATAAGTTTGAATAACAGAGAACGTTAATGTTACATTAACATTACACACATACATTAACGTTCTCTGTCAATAATTTAAGCGCATTGATCTATCGTGTAAAATTGTATAAGTAGGTACATGTCAAAGACGACATAAAAAAGGTACCGTCTATTGAAAGACTTTTTACAACAACAAAAAACTGTACGACACGTAAAAAACCATGTCGCTAAATTCAAAAAAGGGCGAACGGTTAATGAGACACGCGCTACTTTTTGGAAATCGTATTTAACGAAAATTGATTGTGTCTTCCAATGCTTTCCTCGGTTTTGGTTTTAATAAAAACTCGTTGTTTGATTGTAATTACAGTACGTTTTCAGATATATATTGTTTCAAACATAAATAATCGACATTTAAGTGGCTTAAATCAAATAATTAAACTTTTACAAGCAAAACATTTAAATGTAATTTATACTTAACATTTTTCATAATTTTTAGTTTTCGGAAATTGCTTTATTTTCTTAGTGGGAAGCCAAAGTAGGCAACAAGTGTACAATACGACAAAGTTTATATGCACTTATTTCAACTACATATCTTAAATTTTTTTTGTTTTTGCTTTTTGCATACTTTTAATAAAAGAATAGAAAACTTGCTGACTTAATAGGTTTTATTAATTAGAAAATATGTAAGTAGGCATGCATGTATGTATATATATATTTATATATAAAATAACAACGTGAATATTTTTTCATAAAAGTTAATAGTAATAAAATAAATAAATTTTCTTCTCTACGCCGGCAATTTGGCTAGCTCAGCCATATTCTAAACATGTTTTTCTATTGCAAATCAATGCCGGTTGTAAATTTCGCTCGCTCGTAAATTACGCTTCAAATTGGTACATTTGCGTATGATTTCGTCACTTAATTTTTGCAACGTTCGTTCGTTTTGATAATTTGCATCGTATTGCAACTTTTCAAATAGAAGTTTCGTCCAACTATTGTGGTGTTTGGCTTGAGCGGCGTTTCTCCTTTTCTTTTTCTTTGTCGCCACCTTTGCGGCCAAATATTCGGAACATGCCACTGCGGCGCTCCTCTTTGCTTTTGCTTCCCTTCACACCAGATACGGAAGAAATGGACTGAGCTTCACTTTCGCTGGAACTTTCCGCAGACACGCGAGAGAAACTTATGGAGTCTGGCTGCAGAGAGACTGGACGATTGCCATCGAAACGTGATGTGCCCCAACCTAAGAAAATAAACGTGAATCGAAACTGAAATTAATACACTGAAAGTTGCATATTCTATTTTGTAGTTCGAATCGGTTAATAAGATAAAACAAGCAAATACGGATAAATCAAATAATAGCGCATGCATTAAAAGCCAAGAGAAAGTAGACAAGAAGATGCAGAAAGGGATGCGAAGCCTTTTCGAGTCACTACGGCTACCAGATAATTAGCATATTAATTAATAGTTAACTTTAACCAAAACCATATTTACTTTGAAGACTGTTGCGTAGATAAGAACGGCTAAGTTTCACCGACTTAAGTGCTGGTCCTTAATTACAAATGTATAAGACATGCAATAAACAACAACAGAGAAGTAGTATACTCGCACATGCGTAGCGAATTGACAGCGAATAAATTTTTCAAAATTAACTACGAAAACTTAGATTTCACACTAATTATATTTCTAACCTAAAATGCTTTTGTAAAAACGGTTACTAATCTTGAAATATGTACAATTTAAAAGAAATTTAGCTTTCGAACAATTATTTTTTAAGCAAGCAAGAACCAACCGAAATACTCAAATTTTGAGGTTATCTTATTTTAATTCTATCAGTAAAAAGTAGTGTCCAAGTTGGAGTGGAAACGAGCAAAATGTAAACGGCGCCTGTTTTCCTGTATTTTGAAAGAAGATTTATAATTGGAACAGACAGTGATTGTTTCAGTGCTTTATGTTATTTCTTAAATCATTGTACAAGGTGGCGCAAATAAAATCGGAAGATTTATAATTTTGCAAATGGCGTCGTACGTCAATCATATTTGACACTAGGTCAATAGTGGACAGCTGGAGTATACGAGTATAAATAGACAAGCAATGGCGCGCTTAGAGGTAAAAATAAAGCTTCCCATCACTCAAAATATTTTTTTTCATTTATTTTTATTTTTTTTTATTTAGTAAAGGCGCCACCGTAGGTGAATGGTGGCACAAAATTAATCGGCCTATCGTAGATTTATAATTTCTGCAAATGGCGTCCCACGTCAATTATATTTAACCCTTGGACACTATGGAGCGGACAAAGATCGAAATACATATTTCCATTCCTTTTGTTTCGTAAAAATGTTATTCAAAAACAAATATGGACGATTTATTTTGTGAGCACGACCAGTGCTCTAAGTGGCACTCGGGCTGAAAATCCTGAGTTCGATCCCTAGGTAGGTAGGTAGGTAGAAGTGGCAGTCGGGCTCTTAACCAACTCACTTAGACCGTTGCCGATCCATTGTGATACCAGAGTAGCAGTTTATCTGCTACTCCTCGTTAAACCATTTTGTTTTAAGTACAGACCAATTTGTCTGGCTGAAGTTTATCGGTATAATTCAAGAACGATGAACCAAAGTATCTTTTATGCCAATAGAATGCCACGCGGGACAGGGACAGAGAAGAAGTTTCACAGACTCTTCCTCCTCATCTTTCTTGCAGCTTTCGCAGTAGTCGAAATGAGGGACGTTCAATTTTTTTCGACCAAGGAGACAGTTGCCTGTGATCAAAGCAAGTAACATAGAGACGTTTCTCCTTGATCGATAAAGTAACGCCTTTGAGCGCCAGAAGTCCCATTGTGGCGAGACAAGTCAGATTATCAACCCATCTCGTGTTGGCTGAAGTGACAATACTACTTGCACCACGAAGTTTGTAAGTCGAGAGGGGTACACTTACAATCTCCGTACCTAGAGAGAGGTGAGTGGTAGTGCAATCTCTCGCTAATTTGTCTGCCATACAATTTCCTGGTATGTCACTATGCTCTAGTATCCATATCAAGTGGATACCGAAAAATTCTGCCATCTCATTAAGAGACGTCCGGCACTTGCGAGTAATGATGGAATTAATGACAACCTCACCAGGAGATTTAGTCGCCGCTTGGGGCCATCAGAGTAAATACAGACTTCTCTTAAGGTAGTACAAATTTCTGCCTAACCAGACAGCTACCTCATTAATGGCTAGAATTACAGTCTGAAATACGCTACAGTGATTAGGTAGACGAGCCCAAAAGCACATTTTTGACTTCTTACAGTAGATACCAAAACCATCTTTATCGTCAAGCTTTGAGCCATCAGTAAAGAGCCGTTAGTCAGTTTTTCCGACCAGGTATATTGTCAAGCCTCTCACGTCTAGCTGGAATTCTAGTACTAAATAACCTACTAAAATATGGTTCATCCAAACAATAGTCATCTAGTCAGAATTAGCTGGATCTAGACCGGGTGTCTAACACATAAATCGCGCCATGCATTAGTTGCAGCAAGCCGAACAGCAGTGTTCCCTGCATTCCGTTTACCAACCAATTCTCGGGGAGGTACGAAGAAAAGAGTACTCAGAGTATCAGGAGGTGTAGTTCTAAGAGTGCTATTGATACATACTTATATAAGCGCCATACGTTGAACCCCTTGAAGCCTGTTTCTAATAGTAGTCTTATCGAAAGGCGTCCATCAGACTATAATCCCGTAAAGTAGGATAGGTCTGATAACGGTTCTATACAGCCGGTGAATGTTATTCGGAGAAGGGCCCCACTTGCGTCCTAATGCCTTTTTGCATAAGAATAGAGCTACAGCAGCTTTCCTTATTCTGTGCTCTACAGTCATGTCCCAATTTAGTTTCTTGTCGAAAATTACATCCAAATATTTGGCGCTATCTCCTACTTTTAGTCTTATATCATTTAATGTTGGCTTCACAAATTGTGGAGTTCGATCCTTACTATGAGCATAAAACCAGAGTATAATTTTGCCATGAGAAAGCTTCTCATAGAAAAGGATACGTCGGATACGACATAGCCTCTTCCCACATGCACGACAAAATCAAGAACTACACAATGAACTGAATTTACACAGACAAAAAGAGTTGGACAACAGTGCGTATATATGTATATCTACGGTAGACAAGCTCTATCTAATACATATGGACAAAAAAATGTCGAAAGCTTGATATTTTATGCAGCAAAATTGCATATGTAGTTCATTAAACTTATTACATTTTCGTAACAGTTCCCAAGCTTGTAAGAAAATTAGTGCGAAGTTGGGGAAACTATGTAAGACATTTTTTCATATTCGAATTTGTCTTCTTGTATCGGTTACCTTTGCGTAAATATTTGAATCAGACTGAAAATGTTAGTATAATTGACATACAAAGTAAAAATAAAATATATAGAATATCTATAAAGTCAAAAATAGCGGCAAGTAACCAAATATCTTTGCGTTATCTAACTAATTAAGATGCGGTTAAATGTGTAAGCAGGCATAGCGAGTTTAAGTGCAGGTGTATGAATAATGGGTAGGTTATGGCTAACCGGTTCCATCGTTATTGCTCAAGCCCATGTAACTTGGATTATTTATGGAGTTGTTATCGGTAGTAAAATGCCACACAGTGCGACTAGTCGTCGTAGATGATGTTGTTGTTGTTGTTGTGGCCGTTGTTGGCGACCCAGTGCTGTTCGTATGTAACATATGTTTACCATTGTTGTTGTTATTGTTGTTAACGTTGGTGTTGCTGTTACTACCGCCACTCGAATTCGAGCTGGTCGAAATTGTCGTGTGTATAGTGCGCTTGGCGGCCTTAACGGTCGGCGGGCTGCCGATACCGCTCGACTCCACCTCGATGAACTTGCGCGAGGCGTCCATGCGTCCACTTGCAACGGGTGTGCGCGATATTAGGTGCTGTTGAGTGCGCATGTAGTTGCCTTGTGACGAGTGCAGTTCCGGTTGTTGTTGTTGCTGCTGCTGCTGCTGGTGGTGGTGATGTGGATGCTGCATTGCTGCCGCGTTTAAAGCATTTATACGCTGTTGAATTTGCGGATGGTGCGAATGGGTACTTCCCACAGGTGGCATAGTTGTAGGCAAAGGTGGAGGATTTTCTAATTTACGTTTGTTGGGGTGGATTGATCAAGAATGAACGTATGAATGATTTGGTTTACACATACTTTAAATGAAAGCTAATATTCTAACAATTATGGACTTTATTCATATCTCTTGATATGTACAAGGACAAGGGGCTTTGTGTTTAACAGAAGGGAACGTGTTTTGGGACAGGAAATTATTTCAAATCTACATTTCGCATGTACCTGATTGTCTGGCCTCACTATTGCGTTTTAGCACAACATTGTCGTCATTTGAACCGTTTTGGAAGCCGGAAATGCCTGCGGGTAAAGTGGAGGATTGCAATCGCGATGAGCTGCCGCCGTAATTAGCTTCACTCAAATCTGTTGAAATACGATTTATTGCAGGAAATAATGCACAATTAAAAGCTACAGCAAAATGTTACCATTGCTGGAGTTGTTGCGATTTCTCAGTACTACTAGATTTTCGGTACTTTGACGGTGTGGCACTGGTGGTGGTGCACCTCTGGGTGGTATTGGTGGCTTCTGCTCAAAACCATATGATGCCGTAGGTGAGGATGGTGATGTCTGTTGGAACATTTTCCAAATTAAGATTAAACCGTTTTATTCATCCGCAAAATAGTAGCGCTTACCCTTTGTTGCTGTTGTTGCAACTGCTGCTGTTGCATTTGTTTTTGCAGGAAATTCATTTGTGGCGTCGCGGAGCTTGCCGACATGCCGCTGTTGATCGAGTCGTTGCGTGAGATGGCACGTCTTTGCGAGTCCGGTGACGATGTTCGCGAGCTTACCGGCGATTCTATCTGACTACTGGCAATTTTAATATCTGGGAAACTGTTCGACTGTTGCTGTAAATACAAAAACATATGAATATAGTAGTATCTGCGTTTCCGATCTTACACACAGTTGTACATATGTATGCATGTGCATACATACCTTCATTGATTCGTCGTAACTCAGCAGTTGTAGATTTGGTGGCAGACTAGCATGGAAAGATATCTTACGCACCCAGTCGTTCATTATTTCCAACGACGGCGCTTCGAACAGGAATTCGGATCCATCGGGCAACTTCAACCTGAATACGTACTTCTTCTTGGTGTAGTCTTCGGCACGTTCACATTTGGCGCCGAGAATATTGACTGGTGCATTTGCTGTTTTCTGTTGTAGAAAATCATTTTCATCCTTGAAGAAGCACAAGAGTTGGCCACACAGCACTGTATGGAATTGTTTCCAGGACCTCACTGGTGCTTTCTTACCACCCGATTGCAAGCCATGCTTACGTTCCAGCATTCCTTGTATTTCGACAGGTGGTAGATCGAATCCTTCACCCTTCTGATTCTTGCGGAACGATTGAGCACGACGACGTGTGGTGAATGATGGTGTGCGCTTTGGTGGCTTCTGTTGTACCTTCATACTTTCGGCACGCTTCACATTTGTGTCCGAGCCGCGACGTAAGCGATCACCGAACATGCCACTGGAGCTGCTTTTCTGCAATGAATACTGATCCTCGTCGAAGGGTGAACGCAATGGCGATGTGACAGAAACGGCCGGTGATTGTGGTGCATTGTTGGTGTTCACAGTGACCATGGGCGTTGAAAAGATTGGTGTCTTTTCTTGTGCAGCAGCATTTTGGCGGTTTTCTAATTGCTTTTCGGCGCGTCTTCGCTCATCGTTGAGTCGTTGCAATTCTTTCTGCTTCAGCATCTCTAGACGCTCCTTCTCCAAGCGTTCTTTCTCTTTCTGTTTTGCTAACTTCTCGCTTTCGACTTGTTTCCGGAATCGCTGTTCAAGCAATGTAATGCGCTTGATGGCTTGGAACTTCTCCTCCTGCGCGGCGACGGTCTTTTCGAAATCTTGATGACGGCGCAATAAGTCTTCTACTTGGGGTATCGAATCGCCCAGTTTGGCATCTTTTAATAGGGGCTCGCGACTTATTATCCAGTTCTCGAGGATCTCTGCGTCCTTAAGAAAGATTTGTGTATCCAAGTTAAGTTCGTAAATTTCTTTGCGTTGTTGCAGCGTATTTTTCAAAAGTTCGTGTCGTTGCTGCAGTACCTGAATCTTCTCTTCAATTTCATGCGCAAGGAAATGCTTTTCGTTAATTAATTTTTTACCATTTGCAGTGAAGTTAGCGAAGGTCTCATCACGCGCATGTATTTCAGCGTGGTGTTCTTTCACACTTGCCAACAGCGATTCTGCGCCCGCAACTGTTGTCGCCAGATCTGGTGCTGTGATCTTAGCCAGCATTTCGTTGATCCAGGCAATTAAGTCACGATACTCATCAAAGTAGGACTGTAAATGCTCTGCCTGTTGCAATTTTTCTTTGCGTGCATTCGTCTTCTCCATCAGGTCGGTCCATGCCTCCACAGTCTCATCGCGTTTCACTTCGATGTGCTCCCTTGCGTCGGGATAGATTTCTCCTAATTTTGTTGCCTCAATAAGCACAGTATCCACCTGTTCCTTGATTGCGACAAGTTCGCCTTCAAAAACTGAGTGTTTGCGGCTCAAAGCTTGGATGCTCTCTAAATCCTGTCCGTAATCCTCAGATATAAGTGAAGCCTCCTTCTCGTTGATCAAGGAAATCGTTTCATCGGCCACGCGATCGTAGACATGTACTTGCTTTGCACCAGCCAGTGCATCCTGACGTGCATTGACTAGATCCTTCAGCTCTTCCCATAACTGTTTGGTCTCATCGCGTTTGGTTTTAATTGAATTACGGTAAGGATTGTTTTCTTTGATAAGTTCATCACCATGCTCTAAACAAGCTTGCACGCGTCCTTCGTTAGCATTTAGATTAGATACGAAAGACTCGAACGCCAAAATTAATTGTTCAACATGCTCAACGTCCTCTCCATAATCCTCGGACGCGGTGACTGCCATCTGATCTCCAATCCATTCATGCAAATCTTCCACCTCACGCAAGTACTCGAACAATTTCTTGCATTCGGTTAAACGCACTTCACGGTCTTTAGCCAATCGCAACAACTCTTCGTATTGTTTAGTCACTGTATCATTCTTTGTGGAGATGTTATCACTATCGAAATGATTACGTTCAACAAGGCCGGTGGCAAGTTTGTTCACCTTCTCTATCGAACTCTTAAACGCGATCAGCTCACGTTGCAAAACTTCGAGCTTCTTTTGATGTGATTGCACTGAGGTCTCATCGCGACCGTAGTCGCTGGAAGCAAGTATTGGTCGTTTTTCGCGTATCCATGCTTCTGCTTCATTCGCCTCCACATAAAACATTTGACTCTCCACCGCATCCAAAAGTCGCAATCTGCGTATACTGGCGACGTCTCGAAGATTTACTAGTTTCTTTTGTAGCAAGTCGCATTTGTATTGCACCTGTTCACTAGCGAAATGGTCGTCGCGTATCATCTGTTGTCCACGCTGTATCAGCGCCTTAATTAGCGGTTCTTGAGAGATAATCTCAGCCTCAAGTCCCTGATGTTTCTTTTGAAGTACTTGCACAGCTATTAGGCTACTGCCCAAATCTTGAGAATTGGCTATTGCCTCCTTTTCGGTTAACCATTGCAATTCATCTTCAGCATCTCGAAGAAATTGTTGAAGACTCAAAGAATCTTCGAGATTTTCGCGGCGTATAGTAATGGGTTCGTGCATTGTACGATAGCGCTTGATTGTTGCCATAGCGCGCTCGTGTATTTCCTCTTTAAGGAAATGATCGGCTTGGAAGAATTTTTCATCGGTTTGTTTGATTTGATCAGCCAGGTCGTTATGGTGGGCTACATCGGCTTCAAGGCGCTCATGTTTCTTAATTAAATGATTTACTGTGGCCAAATCTTTGCCATAATCTTCACTCGACAGATGCGACTCAACTTCGTCCATCCAGTTATTGAACTCGTCCAGGCTGCGATTGAATGCTTGCGCTTCGTAAGCTTGATTGAGTTTTTCTTTTTTCTCTTTAGATGCTGCTTTCAGTTTGTTCCAATCACTTTCAAGCATCTTCAGCTGTTGGGCTATTTCCTCTTTCGCAAAGTGTTCGTCCTTGATGAGGCGTTCCCCTTCATTTATTACGTCGTTAACACGCGATGCATTTGTCAACAATTCACTGTCGAATGTGGTGTGCTTCTGTATTTTGCTTTGTAAATTGTTCGGTTCGCGGTAGTTTTCGTCTAGCGCCACTTGCATCTTTTGCACCAACCAACGATCGATTTCGTATAAACTACGGAGAAACTCGTGCAGTTGTAGTGATTGTATCAGCTTTTGCTTACGTTCCCGTGCCAACCCGTTTAGCTTCTCTTTTCGTCGCAGCACATAATTCAATTTCTCTGTTATGACATCTGCATCTTTCGGCTCACCCTCCAAAATGCTTTTAGCGAACTTCTGCAGTTCCGTTACGTTGTCTGAGTCCAACAATTTTTCAAATGCGTCGTGCTTTTTAATCAGACGTTCCACGGCGGGATATGAATCACCTAGGTCATCATTGTTTAGGAAGGCTTCTTTGTTAGCCAACCAGATTTCCACTTGCTCCACCTGAGCCTTGAACAAATGCAGTTGATGTGCTTCGGTCAAATCTCTGGCTCGTTCATTCCATGCCTCGTGCAATGTGCTATGTAAATCCTCAAGTATCGTCAAGTACTGTTTGACGTTTGCTGGTTTCTTCATACCGCTGAGTGTTTCTCCATGTGCCTTTAAGTCATTAAATGCCTTATCACGTCCGTCAATTTCCACTTTGCGTTCTTGGTGTAACTCTAATTGCGTCTCGCAATCGCTTATTGTCATCGGCGCTTGTGCGGCTTTCATTTTCTTTATCATGTCGTTTACCCAGAGCTCCAACTCCTTTATGTCAGAGACGAATTTATGCACCAGATAAGCATCATTGAGAATAGCGCGTCGTTTAATTGATAAATCTTGTAGATTTTGCCATGATGTACGAAGCTCGTCAATTTTCTGCTCAATGTCCTTGACGCGATCAGGATAACGCTTCAGTAGAGTCTGCGCAACTAGTTCGTGCTCGCCGATCTTCTGTTTCACCGCCGACATATCGCGCTCCAGTGCATCCTCTCGACGAATAAGAGTTTCCACGGCTGCCAAATCACGACCAGTATCATCGGAACTCATGGCCAGTGCTTTTTCGGCAATACGATCTGCTGTATCGTCGACATCGCGGTTGAAAACGTGAATTTCATTGGCTTCGCCAAGAAGAGCCCTATAGGCGCTTAGTGCACCTTGGAGGTCACGCCATTTGCTGTTAAAGTCGCGACGTCGTTTATCAATACGCTTAGTTTCTGCTGGTACTTCACCTTGACTAATAAGCTTATCAGCTAAGTTATTGATGTGCTTCACTCGTTGATCATCGACCCGCATATCTGAATCTACATCATCCAATTTGCGTTCCAGAGCATTGCAGTGCTCCAAATCTCGACCGGTGTCACTAGCTTGAATCATCATTTCCTTGTCCCGAATCCAGGCGGAAATCTTGTCTAGCTGATTATTGAACTCCAATATGTCTTGAGCTTCTTCGAGACCTCGTCCCCGGTTGTCCAACTCCTCGAGTAGGTTCTTCCAGGCGACCACGACTCGTTCCACTGCTTGTTTGATTTCCAGCGAAGATTCGTGCTGTTTCGTCAAAAGAATCATGCCGGTTTCCTGTATTTCTTGTATTCGACCTTGATTGGCAGCAACTTCGGCTTGGAAGGCCTGGTGTTTTTGGAGTTTCTTTATCTTCTCATCTAGATTGGACACTTCAGCGTAACTGGCTGCATCAGCTTCAAGTTTCTTCTCCTTTTCATTTATCCACGATTCAGCTTCGGCGCAATCACGTACGAATTGGGCGTACAAGAGCGCGTCTTCCAATTTGTATCGACGCACGGCGCAAAGATCTTTTACTTTTTGTCGGCGCGCTAAAACGCCTTGTAGGATGGTTTGAATATTTGCGCTATCGTAATGGCGTTGCTCAATAAGTTTGCGGCCATGCTCCTGCAACAAGGCCACTTTTTCTTCCTGCGTCTGAATGAGACGTTCGAATTCATCGTGCTTCTTTATCTGGTTCTGAACATCTTCGACGGTTTGACCAAAATCGGAACTGCTGAGCGCTGCCTGTTGGGAACTAGAAAGATTGTCGATCTGCTTCGCATCGCGTAAGAAACAGAACAAATCAATTTTCTGCTCCAACATGATCTTCTTCTTGTTCCATGCCGCATGCAACTTCTGACGTTCGTCCAACATAGCGGCGCATTTTTCCTCTACTTCTGCGGCAGCATAATGGCCAGTTTGCACCATAGAATCGCTCAATTCATTCAAGTAACGGAATTTATCTTCTCGTGCCTCAATTTCACCATATATAGCATCATGCTGAATCTTCAACGCTGTTGCACCAGCAGCATCGCTGACATGCTCTTCAGCCTGGAGAGCAGCACGTAGATTGGACGACCAAGACATAATGTCACGCACATCTGTTAAGAAGGATTGCAGATCCGAACTAGCGGCTAACCGATCGCTGCGAGCTCCTGAGCGCTCTTTCAAATCATTCCAAGCTGCCACAACCTTGTCTTGTTGTTGAGCTATGGCAGCAGCGTTCGAGGGATATTTTGCCTGAAGACGAACAGAATCTTCAACCAAAACCTGTAGTTGCGCTTCCAAAGCGACGAGGTCATTTTCGAAACCTTCATGTTTTCGTAAAAGTGCCAAAGCTGAGTTCAAGTCTTTGCCAAGCTCCGAGGAGAGTGCTGCATTTTTGTCTTGAATACGGAAAAGTGCCTCGGCAACATCGCGGTGGAAACGATGAATTTCACCCGCAGCATGCAACTTTTGCTCCCGCTGATTTAGTAATTTCAGCAGATTTTCCCAAGATTCCCTACAACGAAATATAAGCATAGTTGGATAATTTATATATTTACACATGCATATGCATTACACCTCAATTTTAACTCACCTTAGTTGTTCCTGGCGCTTCTCAACATCTGTGGCGTATGGACTCTCGGTGTCGATAAGTTTCTTGGCCAATACTTCACACTGGTTCACACGATCAGAACCTATTTCAACACGATGTTTTAGGTCGTCAAACTTGTTTTGAAGCAACTGAAGATGTTCATAGTCTTGTCCATAGTCCTCGGATGATGCTGCTTGTTCTTGCTCCTTAATCCATTGCTCTACCTCATCGGATTCCAAGAAGTATTCGTGCATATAGAGGCTCTCCATTAGACGCATTTGGCGTTGTGAAGCTAACTTATGCAGTGACTTTAACATTTTGTCGATAAGTTGTTGTTTCGCAGCAAGAATTTTACTGTCCGGATGTCCGGCGGCTACCATGGCGGCACAATTGTGCCCCATTTCGGTAACAATACCAGAGTACGTGTCCAGCTCCAGTTCGATTGTCTTGTGTTTGGTCAGCAATTTAGCAGCTGAATCGCGATCGCGCCCATACTCAGTGGAGCGCAGTGCATTGCTTCTCTCACCCAACCATGATTCAATCTCCCCGGCGTCGGACAAGTACTGCTGCGCCTTCAGTGACATCTCCAGCTTCTTACCGCGATCACTTGAGTTACTCTCTAAGTCTGCCCAGGCATCTTCTAACTTTGCACACAATGCTTTCACATTCTCTTTTTCAGGGTGACTTTGTGCAATCAGCGTTTGTCCTGATTGCAAAGCTTTGTTGATCATGGGCTGATGCCCTTTAATTTCGGCTTCGAGTTTTTTATGCTTCTTCGAAAGAGTCTGTGCTTGGTGCAGATTTTGTCCTAATTCCTTAGACTTAGCTGCTGGCATGTGATCATTGATCCACTGGAATTCGGCGTCCAATTCAAAGACGAATTTGTGGTAGTTCAAGCTCTCTTCAAGTTCTTCACGACGTTTCTGTACTGGTCCGCGCAATAATTTGAAGCGATTTTGAATATCCTTTGTTTCGTCTTTGATATGGACTGCATTAAAATGACCTTCATGTGCCATCTCGTCTCCAGTACTAACCAGTTCGACGATCTTATGCTCCCATACCGTTATCTCGGACTCGAGTAACTGATGTTTGTTGATCAAATCCTTACAGCTACGTAAATCGTTACCAACGTCCCTACTCTTCAAGGCAGCATCTAATTCGGCCACTTTCTGTTTAGCATCATCAATAGCACGGTTGTGTTCACGCTGTGACACGGCTTGCTCCAACTTGCGTCCCTTATCTTCTGAGAGCAATAATAAGTCTTTCCACTTTTGATTCAAATCGACCATTCTACTCTCCACTGCAGGCACACGATTATTTGCGGCTATCAGTGCCTTTCCGTCCTTATTTATGTTGCGCAATTGACCTTCATTTGCTCGTAATTCACGCTCGAAAGCTTTGTGTTTCTGCAGCTTACGTGGCAGGTTGGTAAGATCACGATAACTTTCATCGCCGGCGATCTTGGTTTTATCGCTCAACCACACGGCAAGGTCGTCAGCCTCAGCAGCGAATTTGTGGTAGTCTTTCGAGGCTTGAAGTGAACGCTTGCGCTCAAAGGCACGATCTTCCACCGCTTTCCTCTTGCCCAAAACTTGGTTGCGTCTGTCTTCGATGCTGGAAAAATGCACGAAAAATTATTTTTGTCAAGTTAACAAATATTTGTTCTAGGTATAGAGTTGGTATAGTTACTATTTTTTATCGTAGTGGTCGTTGGCAATCAATTTGTCGGCATTGTCAGAAAAACCTTTGAGAATTTTATCCTGCGCCATTAGGCTCTTCTCAAAATCAAGATGTCTCTTCAGTATAGCTTCCACTTCATCGAGAGAATTCTAGAATGAAATTAAATAAGAGAATCTATTCATAGGAATTTTCATGTGCATTTAGCCGTCAACTTACACCCAAATTGTTGTATTCGAGAAAAGCTTCATGGCTTTTTGTGGTTGCATCGATTTTGTCTGCTTCTCTATTAAATATTTGTAGCTCAACGCATTGTTGTAACCATTTCTGTTTCTCCACCCAACCGCGGTGTATAGCATCTTGTTCGGCCTTTAGACGATCAATGATTTTTACGGTCTCTTCCATATTCGGTTTTCCATCGGACAGTTGCTTTCCTAAATTAATGACCTCAACAAATTCATTGTCATGAGCCTTGATATCGTCGCCTAAGTCGTTGTGTTTCTTCAGTAGATTGTTGGCCGTTTCAACGTCACGCGCTGACTCATCGGCATTCAACTGATCTTTGACGGAATCGATCCAAGCGAGCAACGTTTTTGCACTAAACGACAAAGGCGCCAAAAAAACGACAAAAATTAATCAAAACAAGTAAGAATGGTTAATATCGGTCGGAAACGAATGTTATGTACACGAGCGAGCACATTTACGATAAAAAGTACAATAAAATTTTATTAGGGCTGACCTCTTAATTTTTAGTATCAAACGAATTCATAGAGATGGGGGTTATAGGGGTTATCAGATGGGTGTATGTAAGGTTTACCTTAACATATAAAAACTGCGCATGGTTCTGAGCCCTATAACATTTAAGTAGAATGTAATTGGGGTGGGGAACAACATTTGAAACAAGTTTGGATGAGTTTTATAAAGTCCCTAGCAAGATAGCCCATTTATTAAAAAAATGGTTCATCGTTCGTACATAATTTTAGTAATTTAGCTCATTTATAACAGAGTTCTAAGTACCTGTTGTTGAAAATTTGTTGACCAACTGCGCTCTCAATGCGCGCCCGCAACTCACTGCCTTTGCCATGGACCTGCTTCCACATATCCAACACCTCCTGTTGTCGCGCCGTTACATTATTTCGTTCCGCAGGATATGCATTCTTTACTCTGGAAATATAATTAGATTCGATTTAGGGCTGAGACAACATCGAGTTTCGTATATGTAAAGAACTTACGAATTTCCCAGATAGTTAACACGATTCACTTTCTCCTCCACAGGTGCTAGCTCACGTTCCAAGTTCTGGTGTCGTCGCTGCAACGCTTGCACTGTTTTCAAATCTGGACTAATTACAGCTGTATCCAGCTGGATCATCTTCTCGTTCATCCAAACCTTAGCCTCATCACATGTACGATTGAAGAGATCCACACTAGATGCTCCTTCCAAACTCTTTTCACGTTGCGCTTTTGCGTTATTCAGGCGTTGCCAAATTTGATGTATCTGTCGTTGACGTGCAATTATTTTGTCCAGTTGGGAATGCCCTTGATGGCGGAAGTTATCAACAGCACCATCGATTTCCTCAATGCGCTTCGAGGCCGCCGATAAGTCAGTAAGGAATTTTTCGAACTTTCGTTTTGCATTCTCCACACCTTCACCATCGTCCGAATTAATTATGCGCTCTTTTTCTTTCATCCATTTCTCAAAATCGTCACATTCCCGATAAAACCCGAAAAGATGTATAGAGTCTTCGAGTAGCGCATGACGTTTCTGTGCGGTATCCTGTAATTCATCGTAGGTGCTGTTTATACGTTTTTGCCGCTTCTCTACACTATCGGCGTTCTCGTTAATACTGTTCGAGGAAACGCGTCGCTTGATTAGTGGTTTTGGAGGCGCTGCAATTGGTTTGATACGCTTGACTGGTACGACTTGGCGCACCAAGATAGTCTTTTTCACCTTCTGCAGTGTTTTGACCTTCTCTGCTTTCGGCACAATGCACGCCACGGGGCGAGGATCAATTTCACGCACATAATTGGCCGGAACAAAGCCTTCTAAGCCATTATCTTTACGTACACACCACCAATCGTCGTTGGTTTTCGACTTCAGCAGCATCACCTCACCCTTATCCATTTTCATACCTTGACCCTCGAAGGGAAACATTGAACGGACGTGTGGCAATAATTTCATTTCCGTAACTTTCTTATGTTCCAGCTTCTCTACCCACTCATCCTCCCACACCTCTTTTGGCACAAGGCGGGTCTCGTTCACCCATTCTTCCTGCTCAATTTCGGGCATTTCTGGCTCAGCAGCTGAAAGCTAAACCCAAAAAAACCAAATAATCAACAATTTTAGTACTGATTTCTTCCAGAGGAAACGACCTACATACCTCAAGTGTACAGATGCCGGCTTTAATTAGCTTGTCGGCCTGTTGGTTCAAATTAAGTATATCACCAGAGTAGGCATTCAATTCGCCCTGCAAATCGCGATGCCGCTGTAGAAGCGCCTGCGCTGAAGGTTCATCGGTGCCGTAATCATTTGACTTCACCAAAGCCATTTTTTCATTTAACCACGATTCCGCTTCGTTGGCATCAGTGTAGAATTGATACGCCTCGGCAGCATCTTCAAGCTGGCGACGACGCAGCTCCACCAACTCTTCTAAAGCCTTCCAATGCTCTGCCAAAGACTCAATACGACTTTTGATGTCTAGCGAACGTGGATGTTTTTCGCCAATCAACTTCTTGGCAGCGTCTGACATCTGCGCCGATTTCGGCTTTCGCACCTTTATTTCATCCTCGAGAGCTTTGTGCTTCTGCTGCAGCGAAAGTACCGCGCGCAAGTCTTTAGCTGTTATACCCGTCTTGCAGATACGTTGTTTGTCAACTAGCCAACCTTCCTCATTGTCATAATCTTCCATGAAATGGTAAAAGTTTCTCGCTTCCTCCAGACATGCGCGTCGCTTTGCACATAACTTCAGCAAACTGCAAAGGTAAAAGCAATTCGATTATCAATAGGTATGGTTGATAGGTTTGACAATTTCCGTTATACTCACATGGCATAGGCCTCTTCCAGCTCAGCGAGACGCTGCACAAGTAGCGCGGCATCTTTTTGCTCAGACGTTCTATATGGTTGTGCTTGGCGGTTGAAACGTTTCAATGTTTCGCCAAATGTGTTCACTTGAAGTTCCTGTAACGAATGCGCCTGCAGCAGCTCTTCTACACCCAACAAATGCGGGCCAACATCCTCGGATGCAAACTGTGTTTGCAATTCCTTTACCGCTTCAGTTGTGCTGGCGATTTCGCGTAACAAATTCATGAGTGTGCTCATTTGAGACAAATTCAGACGTTGATTCTCAAGCAGTTCCAGTAATTTTCGCCACTTATCCATAACTTCTGTCTCGCGTTTCTTCACACGCTCCTTGCCATGATAGTTTTCACGCTCCAATTCATTGGCCATAGCGGTCAGATCGTTAAAACGTTCCACACGTGCCAATATATCTGCCGAAATGGCTTCGTGCTTCTTCAGAGTAGCGTCCACTTGCCGCAAGTAACGCGGATCGGATAGCACTTGAATCATCTCCTTCAGGTATCCCTCACGGAGCACGGACTTCTTTTCAAATTTGTAATTGAGTTGTTCGAGCTTCTCTTGGCGCAAAAGTTCCTCGCGGAGTGCAACCTCACGATTGTGCTCAGCATATTCGAGCAGTTGCCACGCCTTTTCAATATCATTTACCAATTGCCCCTCTTGTGGGTTGTAGGGCGGTTGGTTTAGTGCTTTTAACAGTGTATTAATGGTAAAGTAAAGCGCTTCGATTTCACTGCGTTCCTTATACCTAATCGAGGCGGTGATGAAAAACAATCAATTAAGAAGGAGATTTCATATGCACGTAAATATGTTGATTCAATTATACACTTTTTGGGTAGATAACTTCAGCTATACTGCAATTTCTACATACTTTTATTTCTGTTACTTACTTTGGCGGCTTTTCAATTGTTCGGTACTCCTTAAACGCCAGCAATTCACGCTGTATACCCTCCAACGAATTGGGAAAATCTCTTTGCTGCAATTCCAGCGTTTTGAGTCTGATCCAACTTAGGAGATTTGTTGTGAGGCGCTCGTAATAGATTTTTTTGCGGTCAGCGTCCATCAACTGTCCCACAATCTGGAAAAACAATCAATGAAATGATATTTCTTATCATTCAATCATAGGCGGAGCAATGGGATCTGGGCTTGACACTTAAGAAAGTGCATGAATATGTACATACATATGTACATTGTACAAAATAAATTAAACAAAAAAAAAGAAAGAATTATTTTATGAAGCATTTTCGTTTGACTGCTCACCATAGACAATAAGGTGAGTAAAAATCAATTATGCTTAGGTATGCACATTCTATGGGCTAGTCATTGAACCTCACTGAGGCAGCAATTAGAGCGTAAAACATTTTAATTGTTGGGTTTGTAGCATTGGTATTGAGTTGCGTACATAATAGAAAAACGGATAGAGTTTCAGTCCACTACTCGTATAAGTAAATGTCTATGCAAATAGATTCGGGTGAGGCGGACGCTTCATATAATATTTCATCTATGTATTGATTTCTTCTTTCACTTACATTGGCAATACGTTTACCGCTCTTTTGCTCATTTTTCATGCGAGCAAATGTGTGATAGTACGAAGCCACGTATGTCAAGATCGACTTTTCGTCGGGACGCGCAGAGTCAACGTCTTCAGCATCCAATAAACTGTAAACAAATTGTATGTAAATAATTGCATCCCACGTATGGCTCAATTGCATCGATGCTTACCTTGGTATGCCCAGTTCTGAGGCAGCCAAATCGAATGCGTGGTTCAGATTGTCAATATTTGAGTTTTTCGAGTTGACAATAGTGCTGTACTCAAAAAGATCGGGCCGGTGTGAATGTATAAGCGCATTGAAGCCCAGACCAGAACGCCAGGACGATGTGAAATCTTGTATATTAACGCCAGGGTAACCGTGCGTTTTACGTTGACACCACAATAGCAGCGCATCCTTAGCCGAACGTTTCTCGGATGATTCATTCTCTTCATCCTAGAAGACGAAAAAATACGAGTAATATGTAAATTTTGAAATAAATGAGTAATACCAAAATGGGCACAAACTCACCACATCAATTTCAATTTCTTGTATTTGAAACCGCAAAATGATGGTCCAAATCAAACCTAAAATTAATCTGGGATTTCCGTCGACGATGTCCTCAGCACCGATTGATTCTAAACGAACCTGGAATATGAGATATTTTGCTTTTTAAGTATAAAATAATAAATATTTATAAGTTTTTGCGAATAAGCGAAAATAAATAATAAAAAAAAGCGTTCAACCCAGTGAAAAGATTTTTGGCACGTTTGAGAGGAAAAGTGAGCGCCTATTCTAATTTGACACGGCACCAGCCCTTCAAAGGAGATGGACACATCTACAAGTACCTATCCATCTTGAATGTGTAGGCTCGACATAAAACTGGATGCATATCTGTGTGAGTTTGCATCTTTTCCATAGAGTGCAAAACTGTTGTACCGGTTTTTATGAAATTTTCACGCGAACTCCAGCTGAGCATGGAGCGTGTTTCTATGTAGCTCCTGTAAATGCACCTCATTTTTCAAAATTGCATTTTTGGTTATTTAATATATAAAAACTTATTTATTTTTGTGTAAGAATTTTGAAATATGCCCACAAAGATTTTCAAACTTCTTTGGATACGTTTGGTGGCGCAGTAGCCGAGATATTTGTAAAAATATTCGTATTCACGAATATACCGTTGAGTCCATTCAGGTTTATAAGCAGATTTATATCTTCCACAGCAGCTGCATATCTTCCAACTTGATCAAAAAGTTCCCGAAATATTTTCAGAAAATTCAATTACAAATTTATTCCTCAAAAGTTGTATAACCCTTAAATTACTTCCCATCAACTCCAACGCACTTATGACAGCGTTTGATCTGATTCTTGAAACATTTGTGAAACTCTATAGCCGTCAAAGCCATCGGAAAATACCTGACCGTAGCATCCGCCGCACACTGAAAAATTATCTCAACGCGTTACAAGATCCAATAGGCGCATGACCTCACACCAAGCACCAAGAAGTCAGACTTGAGAGAGCGGTAACTCCTTCGCTTGGCCGAAAGCGGTCAATTTCCGAACATTGTGTTTTCTGACGAGAAAATTTTTCAAATTGAGCAATTGGTAAACTCCCAAAACGATAGGGTTTATTTAACCGACCGTTCATACGGAATTTTGAGTCATCGATTGGTCACCAGGAGGCAACACCTGCCACAGCTAATGGTTTGGGCCGCTGTAACCGCAGATGGGCGTGCTCCAATCGTTTTCATCGAGCCTGGCGTCAAGGTAAACACAAAATATTATCGGGAAAGTATTCTGGAGGCTGCTTCGAAGCCATGGGCAGACAAACATTTCGGTGGCGGACCATGGACATTTCAATAGGACTCGGCACCGTCTCACAAAGCTCGAGTGAACCAAAAATGGTTCTCAAATTCACCAGACGCGAATGCGATGAATTATTTTCTTTGGGCCATTTTGGAGAGGAAGCTCCGAACTAAAAGATTCACAAGTCTCGATTCGCTGAAAAAAGCCATTGTCTGCGAGTGGGCCAAAATACCTGCAAGTAACATTCGGGCAGCTTAAGATTCGTTTCTGGACAGACTCAAGGTCATAGTCAAGACAAAAGGTGATCATATCGAGCAAAAGTAAATTGATTCTTAATTTTGTATTATTTTCACACATTTTTTACTTTGAATTGAATAAAAGTAATTTTCCAAACTAAATGTCTGACCTTTTTAATTGGTTATACTTCGAGTGCCGTACCCTGTAACACCGTTGTAATCCATTGTGAGCATCTCTTCATTTTTTGTTTTATTCGGAGCTTTCCACTCACTCGCCTGATATCTGGGTTGCGTGTCGTACTCATAAACCCACGTCTCGTCTCCAGTTATGATGCGTTTGATGAATTTTGGGTCGGTCGCAGCCTTGGAAATCATGTATTCGGTGATATCAACGCGGCGCCTTTTCCGCATGGAATTCGGGTACTTTGGGACCAACTTTGCAGCAACGAGGCGCAAACCCAAATCATTAACTACAATTTCGTGAACGGATCCCTAAGCAATGTTCAAGTCCTCTGTCTGCTCTCTGATGGTTAATTTGCGCTTATTGATCAACTCTTCTTTCATTTTATTCATGTTTTCAACAATTTTCGATGTTGACGACCTGTCAGTACATTCGTCATCCTCGAAAAACTCACGAACTCTTCTGAACCGTTCAAGCCACTCGTAAACGGCCGTTTTCTTTAGAGTATCATTACAAAAAAAGTTTCCCAACAGTTCTAAGTTTTTTACACCATTAAATCAATTTTGAACGCAATTTCACATAAATATATAATAATTTAATTTAATATAAATATATATTTTATTGGAAATTCAAATCATTTTTAAAATTGTAAACAGCGAAAACACGTGCAAAGATAGATTTACTCAAGACGACGTAACTTTTACAAATGCTTTGATAGGAATGTTAATCACAGATGTGTAGACCTAACAAAAAACAAAAAAAAAAGCAGAACTCGAATCAGTTGACTTATAACCTCACCTGGTAGTTGTTGTGGGAATTTTTTGGTCAAGGTGGTATTTTCTTGGTTTTTGGCGGTTTCTATAAGCGACCAGTATGCAACAACTAAATTCTTATATATACATAAAGGGTGATACATTTAGAGGTAATCCCTTTCAAATTTTGGCCGCAACTGTGCCGTAATTCGGTCATCCGTAAATACCAATTTGAATGACTCGCTGTAGGACTTCGGTCGGTATCTCGACACATTTTACGTACCCCACAAATAAACGTCCAAAGGTGCATTGTTTTCAATGGATATAATGTCTGTTCTTGAATGACGTAGCCATTCAGCCAAAAATGGGTCTCATTGCTGAACAAAATTCGGTTTCCAACGCGAGTGATGAACACTTTTCACAGAGCGTCGACTTTCGTAATATGATACAATTGCACAATTTTTAACCGTTGTTGAAGCCTAGGTCTTTTCATGATGAAATATCAATTAATACTGAAAAAAATTATGTATTTCAAGCGTGATTTGTCTAAAGTACCTCCAATCTGATCGCACTCTAATTGTCATGCAACTCCTTTATTAAGCCTTTAGTCGAGCTTCTCTTCCAAGTTGTGATATATTTCTTTATGTTCTATTACAAATGAAGGGACTCACAGTTTTATGCCTGTTTCGAAAGGCATATTTCTTTTCCAAAATAACCTTTTTCAGTGCAGAAATGCCCTCGTAGGGCTGTTTTTCCTGTTGCGGGACGATTACTATTAGCAAAAACTTTTTCCATAATTTGATGTCCCTTGCCTGCAATGATATTTGAATCCATTACTCATTGAATGGCAGTCACGCATAAGCCCCCGCGGCTGCGTCGATCGCCAAAATATCCCATGAATTTTGTAAACCCATGGATAGTGTAATGAAAAAAAGGTTATTTTGAATGTTCTTTTTCTTGATCTGCGTACCCGTGTTGGATGTTTGTGATTACATACAAACGTTATTTTGATCTTAGCCACACGGTTGTCAGGTCATATTATTAATGATATCACTGAATTTGTGTATGTTGTTCGCTGCTTCTGTTTTTTGAATAACCATAACAATTTATGGGTGGATCAGGTTCAAATCCTATGCATCTTATCAGCTCTTTTACTACTTCCAGCTAATATTCATATCATTAAAATCTATCATTTGTTTTTACATTTTCGTACATGTTACACCCACATCCAGATCGATCGCTTATGAGTCTGTCCCGGGAGACATGAATTGAAAAAAAACCGAAATGGACTTAATTGAAGTGTCCCACAAAAATCAGAAAACTAATATCAATGATTTTTCCCTCGAAGATACCAAGAATTCAACAAATATTTAGTATGTACAGGTTGGGCTCGAGTCAAGTTCATTAATCATTGTGCGCAAATGGCCCATAGCAGTAAGTGACAAATGTTTTTATTATATATTTTTGAAAGTAAAACTTCGATACTTTCTTGAAAATAAGCAAGCCAGCAAACACTGTGTGCGGCAGGTCCATACGCTGGGTGAATACACAAACATGAGCAACAAATGAAGCAAAGTGAAAACTGACGTGATGGCGGCACAGTGCACCTTGCTGATGACAGCCAAATAGGCAGAAAGCAAGCGAGCAGTAGATAAACCGTTAAGTAAAAAACTTTCACTAAAACACAGAGAGACATGGATAATTTACACGTATTTACACATGTGTCAGTACTTATGTACAAACATATATGTATATATACATATGTGTGCATGTATATTCACTAACAGCTTTGATAACAAATTGCAGTCTTCAAGAATCGCGTCTACGAACAGCAAACAAGCTATTTTCACCTACACACATACCAGCATTTGCACTCTCGCATCTCTCATCTCTCTATCCAGACACTGCCACTCAAATTGCTAACCGGCAAATTACCTCCCCGCACAGCAATAAACACGAATCGAAGCACTGTTTTAATTAGATTAAGTTAAGTAAAAATCCGTTGCAAGTTAGCGCAACGAAAATTGGGGCCACACAATTTGCCACAACAGCTGAGTGTTGCAGAAGCGAACAAGCAACGTGCCAACACACACGTGTACATATGTATCTATATAAGTATTTATCTAGAAATGGGGGAGACTGGCATGGTAAGAAGTGTGTCGCACGCTATGCGCCACCGCTTCAAGTTGACTATTATGGGGCAGTCGTGAATCGTCGTATATTAGTAGGAACCCGGCAACAAATGTGGAATGTCTCCAGACTAGTGCAATACTAGTCCACTTTGTATATACTAAATAGTTGTGATTAAAGATCAAGCGAAGCATAACTGTGCTCAACAGGTATTATTTTGGGCCCAATAGACCCCCAGCTCTTGTTCGACGAACTAAAAGTACACCCTACAAGTTTCTTAACTCGCTCATCTTTTTATATAGCGCAGAAACGTATTTACGACGAAGTTCGTGTAAGAAGATTTTACGACGTTGCATCCGTTGCAATGGAAGTATGGATGTATTATATAAAATTCAGATCAACCTATTTGCACTTGATATGAAAAACTAGTGCTACTTGAATATCTGAAGCCTGCTTTTTTAATGCGTTGCAGTTGTTTCCCAATACTCCATAGCCAAGTTCTGTCGCTAGTCCTTTTTTAACTCAAAAAATGATGGTGAAATTAGGTAAATGGGATGAGAAGGATACATATAGCATTTCAGAGAACACCCACCTCTGCCGGTACGGCAGTGTTCAGGAATCTTCGGGAATGACACGGGGGCCCTCTTCACTTACTCTACTTCTTCTCGAATTCCCCCTGTAAGGAACTGTTCTCCGAAAGCTTTTCCTGAATAAACTAGTAACTGGCTACTCATTGCACACCTCTCTTTTAAGTGCAAAATCGCTATTCTTTCGGATAGCCAAGCTGCAATCCAGGCGCTGGATTTAGTTAACACAACCTATAAGCTGGTGCAGAAATAGCCTTACCAGCTTGAGCGAAAACCATAACGTTACCTTGATTCCGGGACATCGGAACATTGAAGGTAATTAAAAAGCGGACGAACAGGCAAGACGCGGATCTGCTATGAAAAATATTCTTGTAGAATCGGTATTCACACCACTGGATGCAATCAACAATCCATTTTCCTCGAATATTGTAGAAGCAGAGATCAGCCGATATGAAACATTAGCAGAACGTCCACCTACAACCTCAAACAAACGCCATCATTGATATACATGAAACGACGGGACGCTTAAAGACTCACGGCCGTCATAACTGGCTTTTGGTCTGTCGGGGAATAAGTAGCCAAAATGGGCATCCGTCGCAACACATACTGCCACAGTTGTAAACAACCAAAGAAAAAGCAAACGATTTTTAATTTCCTCTGTGAATGCCCTGTCCTGTGGAAGGAAAGAATGTCAACACTTGGCAAATCACGGTTCAATAGTCCCGAACAACTGTCAGGCTTAGACGTTAACAACCTGGCGTGCATCTTGTTTGTTGTTTCCCAAATGGAGGAACCTACAGTTTCGAGCCGATTCCGAACGGCAGATATTTTTTATGAGGAGCTTTTCATGGCAGCAATACACTCGGAGGCTTGCCATTGTCTGCTGAGTGGCGACCGCTATTAGAAAAAGCTTTTCTTAATTTTGGTGTTTCACCGAGATTCGAACCTACGTTCTCTCTGAGTTCCGATCGGTAGTCACGCACCAACTCATTCGGCTACGGCGGTAGACTGGATATAGTCATGCGGTAAATAAACGTTAAACGAGTTGGTAGCGAGGATGTGGTAGCAAAATGGAGCGGAAGCGCAAGTTGGATTCTGGATGAATCACCACTTAAACAACCAACCAACTAGTAAAATTTAACGAAACTTTTATTCCTGTCTGTAGGTCTGCCTATACATATGAACACATTTGAGATGCCTTTAAGAATCTTCATAGAGAGGCTATTGGTTTTGGTGTGGGTTGCAGTTTCAAAATTGATATATTTTATTCAAAATGTAGTTCATCTTAAACTTATAAATTTGTAGTACTCCAACTGTATATAATATTTTTAAAAATGTTCAGGTTCATATTACGATCAGGCCTATCCTGGGAACGGACTCGGTTTGAAAAGCACTACATAAACCATTAAGTCCCTCGTCCTTCGAGTTGACCTCTTGAAATCCGAGTAAGATGTTCTCGCTTCCTTCCATTCTAATACTCTATTGAATTTCAACATTTCATCGGAAATGGAAAATGCGAAAATTTGTAGAAATTGAGAAGCAGCTATACTTGCCCACGTCCGACAATGACATTTTACTAAAAATATGCCCCGATTGGCAATTTTGTCCCGCTCGAACTTTAACTTGTTAGTTAGTGTTAATTGATACTATCACTATTCCTGATGAGTAGATTTTTAAAGAGCTGACAAATTATTTAGTTAGTCTGGACGGTGTGCAGTGAACAGGTTTTTCTTTCATCACTGTCAACACAAACGACGAGGACAATTGTTTCAATGACAGTAATGAGAAATGTGCAAGCATTGTGAATTAAAAATACGAGCAATTCAATTTTAATTTACGTCAACAAAACCTACATATTTACATGAGTACATACATATGGTTGCCATTCTATGCTTGCTTTGCACGTACTATAAGTATGAGTGTATGCACGTATGTATCATATGCCACTATTGCGCCTTTGTATGTGTGCAGAATTGCACCCAAATGCGAGTGTAATTAAATATTTTCTGGGAGTACGAGTTTGCAGCACAAATAACTGAAACATCTTGGCTTTTGGCGCTTGCCGCTTGTCATGCTGGCATCGGTGAATGTGAACTTTCGAATGGCAGGCAAATAAACAAATATCTAAAATAATGCAAAAGACACTCAAGACAGTCAAGCCAACAAATAACAAACAAACAAAACCAATTGCAAATGGTGTGTAAGTGGCACCGACGTACCAAACGACACAGAATACATACACACATCCATAAGCGCGTGTAAACTTACATGCCTACACATCCATATGTACAATCGCACATACTTATATAGTACCATATGTGTGAATGTATGTGTGGGTATGTTACGCGTTTATTTATGGTTTACATTTAGTTGGGGAAAGGCGGCAACACGCTTTTAAGCATACAAAATACTCAGCGCCATGAATGCAGTTGCGAGCGCAAACTGCTGTATTGCGCAGCCACACGTTAGCATTTGCGCGACAGCTGCGCATGCGTAGAGCACTTCTCCCAAATGTGTTTCGCTGCCAAATGGCTTGCATTGGTGTATCAATCGACCTTTGGAATGCATTCGTACGTATGCAGCAGTTGCCACATGCCGCGGCACGAACAGTGTGTGCGACAACAAGCGCGGATTATTAGTTTCTATTAGCAAACCTCAGAGATTTAATTTTCTACGTAAACCCTGTGGTTAAAACGATATCGTACTAGTATCACAACAGAACTACTTCTTTACCCCGTAGATTAGTCCTCTATTCCCTCATAACTGTATTCGAACATATCGGGACAAGCTGATGTCTATAAACAGCGGCGCCATCTCTGCAAGTATTGCCAGATCTCCTATGGGGTTTCCTGCGATGAAAAACTTCTCTAACTGAAGGGCCCTAAATGTATAGGAAAACAGCAAGATGCTCACCGCAAATTGGAGGAGAAGCTTGACGTAAAAAACTTTCAGAGATGTATGCTTCAGTCTATGTAGAAGTCCAAACCCTAACGGGTGTTCCATCAACACTTGACACATGAGAATTTTAAATAATTTTAACACTTGTTGCTCATCGTGCTTCTTCTATAGCTTTTAGACAAGGTTGATTGGCCAATAACTGTGGTGAAAAACAAAATTGTGAGGGGAACTTTGGCTGTCAAGTCGCGCGAGTGATTCGCTAGCCAAAATCTGCACAATAACATCACACACTCATCCAATCAGTAGTTCTTCAGACGGCAACGGCGTGACATTGTGTTAATTTTTTTCGAATATCACAAACACATTCTTAGTTTTTTCGTAAACAAAGCGATTCATGGCTCTAGCTACGTCACCCTAAGAGCCTGATAGCCGAATAACGGTCTGATATTGGCCACACCATACAAATATTTTCACCATGGGCTGCCACGACATCGGGGATTCAGCAGCAGGATTTTGCCCGCTCATTCCACACGCATTCAAGCACTCGTCCAGACCGTCGTTGTTCAGGTGGCAACGAAGAGACTTAAACGAAGACTGTGTGATTTTTTGCGTATATCACCAACACAATCTAACTTTTTGTGAGAGCCGGTTAACAGTCTGACATTGGCCAGACATCTAAAATCTTTTTATTATGCCGTTGTCATAACCACGGTTACGTCAGCAAATCAGCTCATTCTTTCAAATTTGCGGATAGCCGGTTAACGGTCTGTTCTTGGCTAGACCTCGAAAAATCTTTTTACCATGTGTTTTAGAAAGGCAGGTAGAGTATAATCTTGACCATGGAGCGGTGCATATCCGCAGAACGCGCAGATAAAGTGAAATTTTAGTTTGAAAATAACTCTTCGACTGAAACGAATATCTTAACATTCAGTGAATACAAAAAAGGTAACTTGTGCGGAAAACTAAATCTTGCGGGAATATTTCAACTGAAGCTCAAGACCTCCTTTCGCTAGCGTTCAATGCAATTGAATATTTCGAAAATCGAGGAAAATCAGTTAGAGCATTGCAGGTTTCAGCTGCCGTTAGTCAAGATAACGTTCCCTAAGCGACTCATCTATAAAAACGGTGATTTGGACTAGCCTACTCGCTCGCCTGATTTGAAGCGCTGGACTTACTATATTAACCATATTCTTGTGGCGCTACTTAAAAAGAAAGGTGTATACAAATGAACCCTTAAACACTCGACTATCTGAATACCAATACCTGTATGAGTAGGAAAGTTGGTCAGTTCAATGTACGCCAACTGGTAGCATACCGAATTGGACCAGTTCTGCGCTAACCTTAAATGGTATTATTTATGGCAGATTTCATACATACTCGAACCTAAATGCATATGTATGCGCATGGTTGCATGCACGTATCCACATTCTCGTATTTATACACCCTCTATTAAAAAAAAACCAAACTTTATTATAAATAAAAAATTCATGGCACCATTTTTCGGACATTCTTTTTTAATTCAATAAATTAGTCAGCCAGTCCCATACTGTGAAATATGTATGACATTTGAATCTATTGAAACCTTTCAAGTCGCAGTGGACACCATGCGAGGCTAAACTCCTGCAAAGGATATATATTTGCAGCTTATTTGATAACTTGGAAAAATGTGTAACATTTTGTATCGAAGCAGAAGGAAATATATTGATTATCTAAAAATATTTGTTCCTATTTATAAAAAGTTCGATTTTTTTTTAATAGGGTGTATGCAGATACGTCCATAAAGAAATGTGCTATGCTATGCGCAGCTATTCTATAAGAGCAAACGCATCTGCAAAACAAATCAACGATCTTAGCCGCAGTTGCTGCCACAACTTTTTGCTGTTCACTGTTCACTGTTCACTGGTTGCTATTGTTGCTGGTTTACTTTCGCAGTTGCTGGCTGTTTCTGTTGCTGTTGCTTACCTTGGTGTGCAAGAATGCCAGACTCTTGTTGACATTTTCGATTTTATGAACACGCATGCGACCGTTATTTGGCTTTCCCAGTTTCTCCGACGATATGATCTCCAGCAGCTTAAGTAATTTGATGCCATCGGCTAGATCTGTGAATAGGTCTTCGACCTCCATTTTTGCCTGTAACAAACAAATCAACATATACATACATAAATTATTGGTTATTAAGAAAATTAAGAAGTAAAAATATTTCTCTGCCTTATTTGTTTGGGTATTTAAGTAACAGTTGAAGATTCTTAGCCGCTGTGTTGATAAGTATGCAACAACAACAAAGACAAAAATATAGTCATATTTAAAGTGTAAAGAAGATATAGTACAATAAACTTATATCCATACTTGTATATTTATACACATACATATGACGATTCACACCTACATACAAATCGCTATTGAAGCTTGGACTGAAAAGTACGTCTATTCATTTAGATTTTATAGTACAATGAACACAAAGAACTCTCCTAAACAAGATTTAAAAATATTGAAATTCCTTACCATAAATGAAGCTTATAAGCTCCCGTGTTGCCCAAAACTTTCGAATTAAGCCAGAGAAGAAGGCGTCAAAGGAATTAAGGCCAATCTTCATATCAAGTGTTGCACCTCGCTTGGCTGTTGGAACTCATAGCTTTAGAATGGCTCTAAATGCGTCGAGGAGAATCTGTACATATTATAAAAAATCTACGTGTAGGGTGTTTTTTAGCAGCATGCGCTTTATAGATATCGATAACTATAGTTTGAAAGCCGAGATTGGCAAACTGGGTTGACTTTTTAATTCAGTAAGGTTTGGCAAATCATTGTGAACCGGTTAACGCCAAAACAACACTGCCAAATTGTAGAAATTTACTTGAAAAAAATAAAAATCTGTTCGCGAAGTTTATTCTTCGTCTACTCGTGGTTTGCACGTTGCCAGTATCACCGATCCTTATTTCTTTTGAAATGAGAAGGAGCTGCTGTTACGGTGTATTGGCAAGCGCTACAGAATAATGCGGACTTGAATTTTCGTTTCCAAAAATTAATCAGCTAACATCGGCGATATTTGGTTCAAAAAAGATGGCGCAACTTGCCACACAGCGAACTTAACAATCGCTCTATTGCAATATCCATTGACGCCATACGGCCAAATTTATTGGAAAAAGTAGACAAAAATTGGACTGATCGAATGGACTATGTATCTGTGAACCCGCGGCCAACATATGCCGGATATCATATTGAAAAAATAAGTTCCCTGAAATTATCTACCAGATTATAATAAAAAATTATAAAAAAAAAATAATTCATTCCAATGCATTGCATTATCATTTTAAGTTCTCAAGGTCTTACAAAACCATTTGACATTATAAAAAGAGTCCCGCTGACGCTGATAACTCCGATTTGCACAGTATTTTTTGTATTTTGAAGCTAACCTCTCCTGGAAGGTGTTTATTTTTATATAAATTGCATAAACTTGCAGCCAACTGTCGTGTGTTTGTTGTATGAAAAAAATGTGCAACATTGTCAAGGAAAAATCCGAGGGCTGTACCATTTTGTATCTGTTTGTTATCTGCCAAAAGCCTGAACCAAGTTTATCTTACGGGTAGGAGGCTTCTCAGAGAGTATCAAAGGTTTCGACAAACTTTGAAATATTTCGAAAGGCCGTATTTATTGTAGCAAAGCGTATTTCAAAAGTGGCGTTCCCATCTATAATTTTTAGTGAAATTTAAATGATATTGCCAATATCGCCGCCTGTCTGAGCACTTGAGCTTAAAACAATTACAAGTGGTTACCTTAAACGATAAAAGTTGGCGCATAATCTTAGTACAACTTTTTACTCTCTTCCATATTGGATGCTCTGGAGATTGCAAATACCAAATTTTGTTCTAATCCTGTTGAATTTTCCTCATTTGACTTTCATCATAGTTTATCCTCTCAAATTAAGGTAAAATTCTGCACCTCTTAATAGTCCGTGAGCCAGGTGCTAATTTTTGTCAGTCATTTCCTCTCAGTCGATAATTCGTAAACTACCTCAGATAGTTGCATTATGAAGAGTTGTGAGCGTCAGCTGCGGCTCCGAGGGTGGGTTGAGCAGTTATAGCCACCCTCGCACGTAAAAAAAATTATTTTTAGTCATTTCCTCCCGATTAAAACATTGATCGAATTAAAGTTAGACTAATATTTTGAAGAAATAAAATTGTCAGCTGATTATAAAGTGATGGATTATACGTCAGCTGGTCACACAAATATGAAAACAAAAATATTTTTTCAGTGATTTCCTCCCAAACGAAAATTTATCAGATGATAGTTTATGTATTGTTTTTAATAAATAAATAAGTCAGCTGGCTATATGTAGGTGGAATGTGCGTCAGCTGATGCCCTGAAGGTGTAACGTAGGAGCTAGTCGGAAACATGTAAATGTATAAGCTGACAAGTTTTCCCTCAACATACTGCCAGCTGATTTGTTTTATTACTTACAGAATCATTTCAACAATCCGCACAAACATTTTTTTTCGGGAGGAAATGACGTACTTGAAGTTATTCAACATTACATTTGATGAGTATGTCTAAAAGTTGGGATAAAATATGAGCAGTTCAAAACGCAAACATTACAGGGCGAACATGGTAAAACAGCGCAATATTACATGCAGTATGTAAAATTTATTGATTATTACTTATTACTCAATACTAGTATCCGGACGAGTAATTTCGAAATGTATAAAATAGCCTTATTGAAAATCATTAATTTGTATTTCGCTTTCAATCAACCTAATTATGCGCGTTGTGTAGTGAAATATCTTGATAATTTAATGAAAGTTAATGAGACACATCCAGGATTACACCCGAACTTTGAGAAGGGATCATTTGGCATTAAGCGGACAAAAAAACCTTTTTCAAAGCAACCGATTGACCTCACTCTTGAGCAGACAATTAATGCTGATGCAGCGAATAAGCTGACTGGAATATCACACATAACTAATTCCATCTCAGCCAGACAGCGATGGTGTCGCAGCCATACCATTCGATCAACTATCATTAGCCATACAATGAAAGAAGCGGGGCTGAATAAAGTGCAAGATGTGACAGCAGATCTTACAAATATCCGAATAAAAAAAGTACAGCGCACCTTCACAGATTTATTGATGGTATTAAGCGTAATATCAATCCATTTGATGAAAATTTAGATAAAAAATGTTTGTACAACATTTCAACTGGTGAAGTAACACCCGAAAATATTGAAAATTTCTTGCTCAACGTTGAAGAGGAGGGTAATAAAAAACGAGAAGCTTTTATTCAAAATTGCGTAAATGACCCGAACAAGTTTAAGCAGAGTATTTCTAAGTTGAAGGGTAATACTTTCCACCTACATATAGCCAGCTGACTTATTTATTTATTAAAAACAATACATAAACTATCATCTGATAAATTTTCGTTTGGGAGGAAATCACTGAAAAAATATTTTTTTTTCATATTTGTGTGACCAGCTGACGTATAATCCACCACTTTATAATCAGCTGACAATTTTATTTCTTCAAAATATTAGTCTAACTTTAATTCGATCAATGTTTTAATCGGGAGGAAATGACTAAAAATAATTTTTTTTTACGTGCGAGGGTGGCTATAACTGCTCAACCCACCCTCGGAGCCGCAGCTGACGTTCACAACTCTTCATAATGCAACTATCTGAGGTAGTTTACGAATTATCGACTGAGAGGAAATTGGTCGTGAAAATCTGTCGCTGGCTTACGGACTATAAGTACAGGGTGCTACAAAGCACGCTTAGTTGTTTTTGTTTTCACTCCAAGCTACATATCTGCACAAATGTATGTATGTATGTCTAGGCACCTGAGCTAATTTTTTGACTTTAATGCTAGAATGTTTTACTTACTTTTATCAAAAATGAATTCATCCATTTTGTAAACGTTTTCTTTTGTATGTGTAGCCGCTCCTCCTGTAGCGTTTTGATGCGCTCATTCTCGAATTTGATGATGCCATCACGCTGGTTCATGGTGGCATCTTTGCGATTTTGTGCCTGCAACGAGTAACCGCCCGGTTCATATTGTGATGCTGTAAAAGAAAAACAGAAGGAGTAAGTCATTAATTATTATATAGTGATGCTAAAAATTAAGAAAAATAAAAATTAAATAAAAGTGAGAAAAGCGCAATACTTTTCGAGTTGTTCTGCTTATTAGGCTACTAGAAGTTACTCTTTATTTTGTTATAAATATGTTTTTATTGCAAAATTAATCTTCTCGAGGTCTAAGACTCTCGACATCTAAGACCCGATTGACTATTGAGTGTACGCATATGTCAGTACAAAGATCCATGACAAGTGGATAATCACTTAGGATACGATATGGTCTAGCGTGCCTTCCGACAACACAGACAACTTGCCGTCCATTTCTTCAAAAACAGAATTCTGCACGATCATTTCACATGTATTCACACACTCGTCCAATCGGTCGTTGTTCCGATTGCAACGAAGTGTTGTCATTGGTTGATTTTTTTCGTAAAAATCGCTTCGTGACTCAACTGACGTCAATCTGTCAGTTTATTTGCTCAGAGCCGAATAGCGGTCTGCTACGTAGCACACATCTAAAAATCTTTTCACCGGCTCTCAGCGAATTCGACAGAATCGGAATGAGCGGGTAGAAACCGGCTGCCAGGAGCCCTGTGACGTGACAGTCGAAGTTGGTTTTCAATTTTGGTTTTCACCATAGTTAATGAGCAAACCCGGTAAATCTACAGTGTGGTCTACTTTCGAATTATGTGGACACCACCTCTCTAACTTCACTAATACGCTACTGCCAAATATAATACTATTTTTAATTTGAGCATACCACTTTTTAAGTTCACTAACTTTGTTGGCGGATCGGTCTGTTCATATAAGCCTAAGTTGTTTAGCTTCTCTTTGGCGAAATCGAATTTTAGCGAAATCTGTTAATTTCTGAGGCTTTGGAAGTTCGATAGACTCTGATTTTTTTTGCGGCTTTGGAAGTTCGCTTTGATAGCCTTGTAGTCGAGTACAGTTAGCTCTTCAAAACCAATTATTATTTTTCGGGGCTGTCAAAATTGGTATTCACATAAAGGTTTGTAGCTTCCACATCCGTCAAAAATACAGGGTAGCCACTTAAAAATTTTTATACGCAAAAAAATATTTTATTGCAAATTAGTAATATTACGAACACAAATTCATGTTAGTTGCAAACTTTATTAAACATAAAAAAAATAAATACTGTATAGTGGCCGGTTTTTGAGTTGAAAAAAAAAGATCAACACAGAAATTAACTAAGAGGTCGACAAGCGTGATTAAGCAAATGCATAAATCCGGGTTTTTTGGAAAGTCGATAGTTTTTGAACACCCCTCGGCGAGGGGCCCTCGCTTAAACATAAACGAGTACACTTACACATGTAAATGTTTCCATTCCTTATATATGAAGTTAAAATCTATTTTGTGCTTTGCTTAAATTTTATTTATTTTTTTAAATGATGAAAAAAGCAATGCAAAAAAAATTAAATACAACAATCATTCAACCAAGTCGACTCTGCATTCAACAACAATAACAAAAGCAATCTTGGTGTGGCATTTCGTATAGAAATAATTCCACCATTCAATGGATGTTTATGTACTCTTAAAATGTACACTTAAAATCTCTTCGGAAGCCATACAAGAGCCAAATCGTTGCGCCTCAAAAGTGAACAATTGAGCGTTTGCGGAAGCGTCAAAAAATCAATGCATACCTACACGTCGGATTCATGTTTTTATTTCAAATATGGATGCGTAAACCCTGCAGGGAACACCTGAGCTGGTAAAGCGAATTTTTAACTCAATATGGGAGAGTGTCGAAGATGTGTAAATAAAAAATAAAAGTTAGGTTAGGTTAATGTAAACAAAGAAGAGAATAAAAAGAAAACTGTTGTTGGCCAACACAAAAACGTAAATAAACATCTACATTTACGTCAGCACAATTAATCAGGAGCTGAGTAGCGAATCGCGTGTGCGCAACCCTTTGTATTCTCTCATACCGAACTGTTAAAGCCGAAAAGTAATGAAAAATATCGCTCTTTACGCTTTTTACAGTTGTTGTGTCATGTTTCGAGTCCAACGGGAAATTACACGATTTAGAGAATGCAGAAAGTAACGCCTTTAGAAAATCGCTAACTTATTTTTGACAAATTTGACAATTGAGTGACGTCGGTACAGAAAATAAACAAATGTTTGTATGCAAATGTAAGCATGTGCAGGAGTATGTGTGCACGACTTATTCTATATTCTTGGCTTCGCTTCCCACTCACTTTCGCTTATTCTTCCTCTTCTTTTTGTTTGTTTGTTTTCTGAACTTATGTACGTCATGGCCTTTGGGAAAGCGCCATCTTGTATTCCATCATTCTTGGGAAAATTATATGTGTGATGGGGCACATTTGAGCCTCAATTCAATTTAAAATATTTATGTTATAAATTAATGCCCAGTGATTTAAGAAATAACATAAAATACTGACAGACCTCTACTCCATCGAATATTACGATAACCGTAGCAGCGCGAGCAGGGTTAGAGTTTAGTTTCTCATAGATGTAATTTTTACAGGATACAGAGCCTCTCATCTCTTTTGTACTTTTATCTCATCTATCTCAAATTTAATACTACTTCGGAACTCCGGAAGCAGAATGCAACGCTTGATAATTGCCTTTTTGTAGGACATCGCCATATAAAAGTCACCAATTGCCTAAATGCAATTGAGAAGAAACGTAGACCAGTCATGACTCTAAATCCAATAGAAGCGCACCAGTTCGTTACTAGTTCATTGGCCTGCAGGTTATGTACAACACCTTAGTTAAGGTGTATTACTTTTATTGGCACCAAAAAACCATAAAAGTGAAGTTGTGTGTAGTTGAATGTGATTATGTAATGGAAGCGATTCATTATGGACTATCGCAACATTTCTTTCGCTTCACTTTCTTCAGCAAAAATGACCAAAAATATATGACTGAAAGTTTGATGGATTTCAACAACTAAGCTCACGTATACACATACAGTGTTTCACAAAATTAATCACTTCAGAGGCTTAAACATAAAATTAATTACCTACAAAATATCAAATGTACTGACCAGATATACAATTTTTCATAAAGCTCAATTTCCATAAAAAACTAGTAGGAATAATAATAATTATTTAACGCCTACAATTCTGAGATTGTGGCATACCGCTTACGTCATAGATCGACATTTTAAACGAAGCTGTACATTTAGCTTTATAGGAGTAAAGCTAGAAAGTAGGGTTAGAGTAGCATATACAAAAATGTCTCCGACAACTATGGAGCTTTAGAGTTTCATGCAGAAATCCAAATCATGTAAAAGGTGACCAATTTTGAGGTATCGGACTTTAAATTTAAATAAAACAACGAAAATTCGAATTGATTGGACAATCTTTATTATTTTTGTGTAGCACCAATCATGTCACTTATTTTTTAAAATTATCCCTTACAAATGTTGGCCGCAACTGCGTCGTAATTCGGCCATCCGTAAGCACCAATTTTGAATGACTCGCTGGAGAACTTCGTTCGGTGTCTCGCGAATAACTTTAGTGATGTTGGCTTCCAATGCCTCAATCGAAGCTGGTTTATCCACAAAGCGTTTAAACTTTACAAACCCCACAAATAAAAGCCCAAAGGCGTGATATCACACGATCTTGGTAGCCAATCCACTGATCCGAGACGAGAGATAAATTTCTCACCAAAAAGACGACGCAGTAAATCCATTGTTTTACGGGCTGTGGGGCAAATATCCCCGTCTTGTTGGAACCAAGTGTTATGGAGATCATGGGCCTCAATAGCGTTCGCCATTTTCTGTTACATTGGCGCCAGCCTCGTCTATGAAGAACCATGGCGGGTTGATTCCTACAGTCAATAGGCCGCACCAAATGGTTGTTTTCAATGGTTGTAATGGCTTCGGATTGCTTTTCGGTCCAAATACTGTAATTTTGCTTATTCACTTAGCCATTAAGACAAAAATGGGCCTCATCGCTGAACAAAACTCGAGTTCCAACGCGCGCGATGAATACTTTTCACTGAGCGTCGATTTTCGTAATAAAATTGTACGATTTGTAAACGTTGTTGCGGCGTAAGTATTTCCTTGATGAAATATCAATAAATATTGAAAAAAATTATGCATTTAGTTTGACAGTAGTCACGTTGCACTGCCAAAAAAACCCTATTGGAAAAAGTACCTCCAAACTGATCACCCTTTACATACATTATATATTTGAAGATATGCTTGTTATTTGCTGCTGAGGGAAAATCACTATTTTGGAAAAACTGTCTTTAATCCATTTAATATTTCTTGAGGCTTACACAAGAAAGTTATCAAACTATTTGCCTTTCAGTTTCCAGCACTCTCACTTTCTTTCACCAATATACTCACACTTTTGCTGAAGCCTGAAGAACTGAAAGTCAAACTAGGAAAATAATTTATTTTAAGACGAAAGGCAATTTTTCAGCTGAAATTTTAACAGCTGAGAACCACTTTAAGAAACAAAACTTTGAGAGAAGTGAAAATTTTCAATTGTTTCCTTAACGATGACTTCTTAAAAACGAAATGACCTATCAAATTCCTTGCAGTCTATGTCATAGCTGTCGCTTCATGTGATTAATGATAAGTTATAGATGAGAAGAAATTGAAAGAAAAAGCTTGAACGTGTAAATGCACAGTTACATTCGTCTTTAGAGGACGTTTATGAGGTAAAATTTTTTGCCAAACCCCAACAAATTTATGAAAATTGCTCCATCGAAAGTTGAGTTCAGTATACTCGTCGAGCAAGTTCTTAGGCACTTTCTGATCATATATATGTTAGGTGTGTACATATGTATTTGTATGTCATTCACATTCAAGGGGAGATGCAACTACCACAATCGAAAATTTGACCGACTTTGTGGCACCGAGCGTATATTCATATATGTACTATTATAAATATTTGTACACATAAGCTCGTGTCTGCGAACAAAACATACATACATACATACATATAATCAAATACATAAATATTTCAAACTTGATTATAAGTATTCGATTTTGCTATCTTGGTCATCCAAAAAAAAAAAACGTATCGCACCAATACTCCCGTACTGTTGGATAAGCCATTCATGAGGTACGCAATGGCAGCAATAATGGTGATTATCAATGCAGAAGTAGTAAACTTATCGCAGCTATGTATGTTAAGCATAAAAATGTGCATAGATATACACAGTTTGCCAAGAAATTGTTTTTACATACTAAAGTATTCACGTTATTTTCCCTTCTTTAACTAAAACCATCGCTACTTATTGAATTAGAGAGCCCTTCAAAATTATTTCATTAACTCACATAAGTAGTTACCAATACCTCGTAATGGCAAACTGCTTGAATTCACCGCAAGCAAAAATACAAAAACAAAAAAAAAAGCTTCTCTCAACTGTCAAGAAAGTATTTTTACGCAGATGACTATTATCGGCATCGTTTGCTAAGATGATTTGATAATCCGTTATCTCAGTGAGTTATTACACCCGAGTTAGTCATCAAATGATTGCCAGAGTGACTTGTTGATCAAAATATGAAATCAAATTATAAAGAACGCAAAACTGCTTGGAAAATGGACATGGTTTGAGGTGGCTCAGTCGGTTTATTATAATTATGCAATAGGAAAAAGTGTGCAACAGTTATCAGAAATGTTTTATTTAACCCGGTAAACTATTATAACATAATAAATGGTACAAGAAATGAAAATAAGTTGGAGTTAAAATCTGCAGGTGGAAGACCACAGAAAACATCTGACCACGCCAAACGAATTTTGTTGAGGGAAGTAGCCGCAAACCCGCAGATTTGTACAAGAAATGAAATTGACATTTGAAAAGAGACGAGCCAAGAAGCACCAGGAGAATGGTAACTCTTAAAACACTTAGCTAAAAACCACATTGTATTCGAAGCTCTGGGAAGTAAAAGGGTTGACTGTCAAGGAGAAAAGGAGAGATATGACAGAGAGGAAGAGATAAGATAGAATAGAGACAGACAGAGTTAGGCTGTGAGAATTTTTCAGATCCTTTGGTAAATCTGAGAATATTCTCCTTGAGAGAACAAATTTTACTTGTTCTCATGACATCGGAGCTTTGCTCAAGCAAAGGCAGAACATTCACAGAGAAAATGCTCAGTGCTATCTGGCTCCTCTAAATAAGACAGGCAAATCGGTTCATCAATGATTCCAATGGTGGTCATATGCTGACCCCATGGGTTATGTTCTGTAATAATACCAACCATCAACCGAACGTGTTTTCTACCAAGTTTTAGTAGAAAGTTCGACAGTTTTCTGTACGGACTTGTCACAAAACACTTAGCAGTTCTGCAGCATTCTGGACTGGACCATCGTTTTTTATGTAAATTGCATACATAATAGCTGATCCAATTCATGATTCCTGCAGAATCATGATTTCGCTGATCCGCAGTTGGTCTATTCATCGGCAATTTCATTGCCTTGAACCCCACGGTGTCCTGGAACGCATTTATGTACAAGTTTATTCCGTCTTGCAACAGAATTGAGCTTCTTCTCGTATTCTTGAACAATCTTTGCAACAAGCTTTGCATTCTCCAGGGCCTTTTCAGTGCAGCCTGACGGTCAATGAAGGCTCCCATCTGTTTCCTGCTCCAACTCCTCTCAATTGTCCATTGTGCTACTTTCAGAATGGCAAAAATTTCCGTTTGGAAGCGCCTAACTCTACCGCATAGCTACTTGGACGATGTGAAATTCTGCGATTAGACCAAAACTAACTAAGCTTAGGCATATGGTAAACAAACTGCTTTGACACATTAGAGATTTTGGTTTGGTATCATATAGTTTTGGTTTTGTGAAAATGTCTGATTTTGTGCCGAATAATCGTCATTTCATTCGAAAAAAACGGTGGCTGAAGCGCTTCGAGAGTTACAAAAAGTTTATGGAGATGCTGCTTTAAGTGAAACAACGCGCCGAGATTGGTTCCATCGCTTCAAAGACGGTGATTTTAATGTTGACGACTGCCCGTGTGAAGGAAGGCATTGCTCAATGAGGATCCGTGTCAAACGCAAGAAGAGCTTGCTCCAGTATTAAGAGTTACCCGCCAATCCATTTCCAAGCGATTGCATGCTTTGGGAATGATTCAGAAACAGGGGACTTGGGTTCCTTATGAGTTAAAACCAAGGGATGTTGAACGTCGTTTTTTCAACGTTTCGCCTGTGAACAACTGCTCCAGCGGCAAAAAAGGAAAGGTTTTCTTTATCGCATCGTGACGGGTGATGAAGAATGAATTCATTATAGCATTCCAAAGAAAAGAAAGTTATGGGGACTGCCCGGTCATGCTTCTACGCCGTCGCCTCGGCCGAATATTCACGCTGCTAAGGTTATGCTATGTATTTGGTGGGACCAAGTTGGTTTAATTTATTATAAACTATTAAAACCAAGCGAAACCATCACTGGGGATCGGTATAGAGTTCAATTGATGCGATTGATGCATGACAACGCTCGGCCTCACGTTGCCAAACCCGTTAAAACCCTCCTGGAAACACTGAAATGGGAAATCCTACCCCACCACCCTATTCTCCAGATTCGTCCGATTATCACCTCTCCCGATCGCTGGCACAGGGTCCAGCTGACCAGCAGTTTCATTCATATGAAGACATCAAAAAATGGCTTGATCCGTGGACAGCCGCGAAAGATGAACAGTTTTACCGCGATGGTATACGAGATCTACCAGAAAGATGGGAAAAAGTAGTAGCCAGCGATGGGCAATACTTTTAAAGATTCACTTGTAACCATTTTTATTTTCAAAAAAACAGCGATAACTTAGTTGCGCACCTCATAAGTAAATTAAATTTAGTTTTCTATTCTCTTTTGAACTCAAATTACTTTTATTGCCGAAACAGGGTTTTCGAGGCAAACACCTTTCCACTTTCAAAAACTCTGAATGCAATTTAAATGCAATAAATGGATTAAGTACACAATTAAGGCAGCAAAGTAAGAAAAAAAAACAGAGACAAATAAAGTAAAGCTATTGTATAAATAAACGAAAAAAGTAAACTGAAAATTAAATTAAATGTGTTAAACACATTTACGCGGTGAGAGAATATGCATGTGTGCCTGTATTGTGCGATTGATTTGAGGCTAATCGGGTTTCGAAGATGCTTAAAAAAGAAATATTCTTATGCAGATACTAATATGTATGTATCGTATAGCTCATTTGCTGCAAGGCTGTCTTAATTCAAAAAAATAAGAGTTTAAGCTATACAAGCAGAAATTACCACAATTTCTTCTCTTACGCAGCGTAAAAATTTCATGGGCATATTTATGTAATAACGGATACTCATTAGATGAAAATGTGTCTTTCATCGCCTGTACTCGTTAAAAATATCAAAGGAAAGAAAGAATCGCTGCTACAAAGATAGTACTCGACACTTTTTCGGACACATTTTAAAATTCGGTAGAACTTACTTAAAATAATAAAAATACTATATCCCCACGGCACGTAATTCGCTAAATAATTTGCAAATTACTCCGTTTCCATGGCGCGTTCGTCGTAATTCATTTTGACAGCTCTTCTTCTTGTGCTTTACGTTTTTTTACTATTATTTGCGGTGAATATCGGTGGTGGAGGAACAAAGTAAGTTAAAACTACGATTTTACTTTATTTATAATCCGCATCTGATAATTACTATAAACAAAAGTTCATCATCATGCTGCGGGTCTGCCTCCCAGAAGGATTGAATTCAATCATAAAATATTTGTATTAAATATAATAATATTAAATATATTAATATTAAATATTTCAATATTTTAAATATTTTTTTAAAAGCACAGCTAATGTACAGATAAGTAATTTGGTGGAAGACAAATTTTGAAACGCTTTTGTGAAACAATTCTGTCGACCTTAGAGAATAGTTGTTGCCATTAGATAGAAAAACGTCTTTGCTATTTTATAAAGGATCAGAAGTGCACCTTTAAGATCTGCCCATTCTTCTTCATTCGTCGTGTAACCTACGAAAATTCTTCAACATCTGTTTTTTTCTGCCCAAGCACGAGATATCTGTGGTGCTCTCAAAAAAATCATTCGACTCAGCACTGCTTGAAGCATTGAGAGAAATAAATGCAATTGAATCTCGTGTTCAAAGTTGTAGGTATTAGGAACGTCAATGGGAACTCCACTTGCCCGCATCGTTTTTACTGATCCGATGAACAAGTATTACAAAACCACTACAGCATTCTCGTATTTTCAAAAGAAAAATTGTTTGGAAAAGCAAGTAAACACTTTAATCACGAAGAAAGGACTCGAATACAAAAAGTACTCAGTACTTTAGCAAAGTATCGGGTATTTACATTTAGTTCCTAGTATCGCAGCAACACTCGATATGGTAAAATTAAAACTTTGAAGTCATTTTTCTCGCCATCTTGGTTTTATGGTATGTTTCCTCGTAATAAATATTTCCTCAAAGCGAAATAACTTAAACATATTAAAGTAGCTTCGTCATAAACGTTTGTATGTAAATATACTTAGTGAAGTCCCTTAGAAAAAATTAACTTAGTAACAGAACGATTTTAATGATAATTTAAGTTATTATATTTAATGACGTCATTATTCCAATTCACGTTCTATAGAGAAATTTTGCAAATATAAAATTTACACTCAATACTAATCCGTTAAAGGCTTGAATCAATGGTATAGCTGATAATTCATACATAAGTACACACACATACATTAAAATAATATTGCTTTGACTCCAAATTGCAGTATAAAGTAAAAATATTTATTATTGATACCACCATACTTATATATGTGTGTGTTATATGTACATACTTAAAAAATTATGCTTTGCAGGGAATTCCACGCTTTTGCTCATTATACATTATACATTCTAGCAATAGGAAAATTAAATGATGTCTTAGGAAATGTCAATGAAAACAGTTTTAGAGACTAAGATCAGATTGTTAGCCGGCTCTCAGCGATTTTGAAGGAATCAACTGATTCGCTAATAGGAGTTATGCCAGCGGTTTGCTTACGAAAAAACAGAGATTGTGTTGGTGAACAGCGACTGATTGGGCTGATTGGACGAGTGTGTGAATACGTGTGAAATGAGCGGGCAGAATTCTTCTGCCGAGTCCGCGTTGAAGTGGCAGTCGAAGGTACTCGCTCAAACCTGGTAATTGTTATCCTTGATTGTGTTTTCGTTCTTCTCAATGTTATTACTGACTTGAGAGTAAAAACTAATAATTGCAAAGTGTGTGCACACGACGGGCAGCACCAGAAGAGAGCTGAAACTCTCTGTGTGAAAGCTCGGTATGAACACTTTCTCTGCGAGTTGTCGCCAGCAAAATCAGAAATAGATTTAATTCGACCTTAACGACAATTTGCAGTTTGGAGCCTGAAGTCGGGCGGTCATCAAAATAATTGCGTTCATAAGGTTAGGTTAGGTTATACTGGCTGGCCATAGCCACACAGAGTCCAAAGTAACTAGGCAGTGCTTTGTTAGTACACCAATTAGAGTTCTACAGTTGCTTCTATCGAACGATATATAACCGATTTAGTATACTGGTCTTCATATGCGTGTTTTCACATGATTCTGGCAACTTTGCAATTGGTAAAGCTAAGCCATCTGCCTTTGGCCTTTCTTTCGCCTCCTCTAATTCTTTTTGAATTGCGCGTAGAGGTTTGAGTACCTGACTTATTTAAACCCCTGCCAGTCTCGCGTCTGCTTTAGCTATTCCATCCACTGCCTCATTTCCCTCTATACCTTTATGCCCCGGAACTCAGTAATGCTATCATAAAAACGTGTGGACTTCAATATTTGACAGAGGCTACCTGTCACTACTTGGTTCTCGGTAAATTTAACAGAATTAGCCGGCGCGAGCTGGCGTATTTATAGATTCTTGTTTACAAATCCATCACCTTTTAATGTAACCCAACTTTTAATTTTTGTTTACACATCTTTAATATTTTGTCGCTCACTTCTTAGTTCTCTTACGTATCTCATCTACATTTATGTCACGACAAAATTATATTCTTTTTTCCATTTCAAAAAGCGTAATTTTGTATGCATCATTCATTTTTGCGCAGTTAGCACTAAATTTGCTTCACCAATTTCGGGTTTCCTGCAGGGTAGTGTACTTACATACATACGGGTACATACATATATATGTAGCTATATTATTTTAAATAGCAAATCGACAAACATCACACCCAAACCACTAAATCAATCGAAAACAAATAACAATAACTTGACTGTCAATCGTCCACTACTTAATCGCTAACTCAAATACGTAAAATACATATAAACAAGCATACACACATACGCATACATATATTTTAAAAACGAATGAGTAACCGAATTAAAAGCTTTTTATTTATAAAACAAACTTTGTGTTGCCGAGCTCAAGAACGACCTTGTAGTTTTAAGTGAAGAAATTTTTCAAATGTTTTTGTCGGTTGACAGTGCAGAGTTGGCGAAAAAAATACATAAAAATTACCAACTGACGTACTTTGTTTTTGTTTTTGAGTGAATCAAATGAGCAATTTCACATTCTTGCGTAACAACTGTAAGGCATTGAGGAAAAATATATGCGCGTATAATTGAAGTAAATAAAAAATAAATGTCGAAATCAGCACCGATAAGCGTTAAGGGCGAAAGAGAGTGTTTGTAAACGTACAGGGGTTTTCAATAGGGTTGTTTCAACACTGAATTTTCTAAAAGTAAAATGCAACCCTGCTGTGCCAGCTGGTGGTAGTAGAAAAACAGGAAGTGTTGGAAAGATCAGGTGGAGAAGCACTTAGCTTTACTTGGAGTGTCCAATAGGCGCCAGTTAGCACGAGAAAGAAACGACTGGCGCGCTTTGTTAAACTCGGCCAAAATCGAATCAAGAAGATGAAGAAAATGCAACCCTGCTTTCATTCCCTTTCTTCTTCCTTCGTTCTGGAGTCAACGGATGCAACGCGAATTCAGAAATATAATTTCATATCAGTTTTGCTCATTAATTTAATTTCACATTTCATTGCTAATTAATTATAATAAGCTAAACAAAAATACACTAAATATTGCTAAGATAAATAGGACCTACAGGGATAATAACATAACCATTGCAGAACCCAGTTGCAGAAGCTTCGGTGCTTGAAATGATCTCTAGTGAAGTCACTTCTTGACTTCAAAGGCTCTTGTCGTGGTGTAGGCCAATAGATTTACCTAAAATTCGTCACATCATCAACCAAGATGTTTCCAGTCTCTGAGTACATCGGTGAGGAATCGGCTGATTTCGCGCATTTAAAGCTGTAGCACTTACGGCTGAGATATTTTCGGTGCGTTGTCGGACCCATTCAACATGGTTGGCTCGAATTTATACAATAAAGCATTTATAGTCGCTGGTGGGTCGATTATTATGGCCGAAATTTAGAGGTAGCGCTCTTAAATACTCAGCATTACGTTAGCGATTTTCCTAATCTTTAAAATTTGCTTGATAAAGAACTTTGCCATGCTAAATATAAAAATTGACTGACACTTTAATGTTGCATTTAGATTTAAAATCAAAATTCTTTTGCCCTTAATTAAATCCCCTGTCAATTCAGTGTTGATTCTTCACAGCGAAACTATTTTAAAATTTGTAGACGAATAAATTTACTTTAAAAGCTGCTGTGGCTAAATGCTACTGTGTTCCTAATCCTATTACGGTAGAAAAGATTTACTCTAAATAGAAGAAAGCAGGTGGCCCCTATAACCTCCATTGCGGCTGCCGCAGTCGAGTATGTGGACGCGTATCAAACCGGCGAAAATCGTGGAAACAGGTTATTATAGCACCGATCGTAGCTCGTCAACCAAATTTAGTGGGTTTAAAACAGCTTGTGATTGGAAATTATTTTATAATAACGTTCGCCTCTCGGCATCTCATATTCAGGCCACCATTGACGTCATACAGCCAGATTTATTGGAAAAAGTAGTCAAAAATTGGACTGATCGAATGAGCGATCTTTGCCGGAGTTCTACTATTACCTACCAGAATCTACTATAATCTACCAGAATCTAATAAAAAAAGTTCATTCATTCTTCATTAAAGTTCTCCAGCTCTTAAAAAAGTATCCCTTATTATTGTAGCACAGCGATTTTGGTCGAACAAAATTATAAAATAGATGCTGTTTTTTCACTTTGGAAGTTAAAGCTGACTCATGGCGAGAAATGGAGTTGATGGCTACGGCCGAGAGAAGCTTAAAGATTAGGTAAAGCAATAGGATAGATATGCCCATTGACGACTTTTATCTGAGTTTGGGAAAAAAGAAATACATTATTTTTTCGGTAGATGGCTGTAGTGATCGATGTCTCGAAAAGTATCGATCAAACAATTTTAAGTTTATGCTTGTTGTCAAAGTGTTGCTACAACAACAACAACAAACAAGTTCTATTTTAGTAGCTGCTTTTAGAATAAAGAAAGTTAGTAAAAAGATGACGTTTTTGTTCTTTGGAGGATGTTTTAATTACTATATTACAACTAAGAACTTCTGTTAGAAATCGTTGGCTTATATAAAAACTGGTCATTACTTTTGCTCGGGTCGGGTATACAACTATGCTTGCTTATTTTCATTCGAAGGATAGAGGCGAAAGTTTGTCAAAAATGTGTACGCAACATTAATATTTCAACAAAAATATTTCAATGGATATTTATGGTTGAAAATTTTGGCCACTTCTTATCGCAATAACCTCTCTCTTCGGCTCTCTCGATTATTTGTACAAGTAGTTCATACATATTTAACGTGCTTATGTCATAATTATTTCCTGCTATACTATACTCAATATTTTCTATATTTTCGACTCTCTGGCGGTGCTGTAAACGGAAACTGATAAGAGCCGCGACACAGACGAATTTGTCATGCTATGGCTACTAATTTTTGCCACAACAGGTGTCGTTGTTGAAAGTGATTACTTTTAATTTTGGCATAGCACATGATTACATTTTTTACGGCACTTTAAGGTGAATTTCAAAGCAACTTCAAGTTCACTAAAAGCCTGCACTGCGACGAAGAACTGCATAAGTCAATAACCTTCAGTCGATTTGTATATCAAAATTTACTTTTAAATAATGCGGCATTGTTTTAACCTACCAAATATCTGTCTATCGAACGATATGTATCGTTTGTACTGATATTTTGTGAAATTCGAGTACATATTTCCAGGTAGTGCTTTTCAAAAATTTACGATCCAAGCATTTGTTTAGATTTCACGGACGCTGGTACAAGTTAATATTTTCGTTATATTTACTTCTGCTGAGCTATCAGTGTAAAGTCCAATATATATTTAGAAAACAAAAAATAGTAATAAATTTAAATACGCCGTCAATGCCGTTTATTGCCCGTCGTTTCGTTCGTTGCAACGTAGTTAAAGGTGCGCGCGCCGTAGAACCACTAATATTACTGACAGGTTGTTGACGGCGATTTCACGTAAGATTCAGCCAACCACCCCATAGAGTTAACCAATATATTACACATATTTACATACATACATACATACATTCCACCACTTAACTATCCACGCACACAAGCTCCCAACTGTCCTTAGTTTATCAGCAAAGCCGTAAGAGCTGAAGGTACGAAAAATTTTCGCTTGCTTCTTAGCGTCAGAGAATTCGACGAAAATACTATAAAAGTGTGTGGAATGTGAAAGATTTAAGAAACCAAAAAACATTTTTTTAACTGCTTCTTATGCTAAGATATTAAATTCGTTATACGCTTGTCGCAAGTTAGCGAATTTTTATTTCAATAAAAAATTGTATGTGTAAAATTGTTATCTACTCGTTCTTTAGCCAAACAATGTCAACGGGAAAATTTTATCAATAAAACCCAATGAAAATAGTTACGGTTATCTTATCAGCGGTGTGATCAGTATGCCAAAGTGGGGCGAGAGTGGAGTGGGGAGACTCAATTGAAACGCAAGCGAGTAAGACGCTTTATGAAGATAATAAATATGCATATATGTAAATATGTATGTATTTATAATAGGATATGTACATATGTGGAATATGTTGACGCTCATAGATTTGTACATAAAGTCAAATAAAACCCTACAGAGAAATCCGCTATAACCGAACTTCTTCACTTTTAGTTAACAGAGGTCTGTCACTCAAACAGCATACCAAAATGCATATAAAATAAATCAAAATTAAAGAACAGAACCTTTATGGGGAAATGCCAAGAATGATAGAAACAACATTGCGCCCATTAGAGAGCCCGTGACGTCACACTAGTCTAGTTGTGCAAAGCTGCTGCCAACCCTTTGCTCTGCGCAATAAATTTGGTGCGTTTTTATACCCAAATGCGAACATTTTTGAGTTTGGTGCTTGTTTTTTTTCTTTTAATTTGAAACTACCAAAACTCTAAATTAAAAAAACAAAAATATAATTAAAAAAAGGCTAAAAGGGTTTACTCCTTCATATAAAGCTTGTGTTGAGAAGATTTCAGTGCTATTGAAAATTGTTGATTCTTATAAAATTTGATATTTTTCAAGTGAAATTCTAATTTTGTGCTCATTTTCAGGTAATGCCAGAATATTGGATCTTCTTCTCTCAACTCTTCTTAACATTTAAAACCTTTTTAAAAATTTTTAGAAAGCTTTTGAACTCACTTAATACGAACTAAAGCCATAGAGGGAGGGGTAAAAAGCAAAAAAATACCAGATGGTACTACAGAAACCATAAAGAACTTTTTGAAAAAGTACTACCTTATCTCGTTACATCACCTCAAATACAGCAAACAAGTGTTTTTCTGCCTTCTTGAAAAGAAATTGTCTTAACAAAAGTTTTAAATGCAAGGATGATTTTTGAAAAGTCTGTTTTCGTTTTCAAAATAGTCTATTAATCCAACTATAACACATTTATTTAAAAAAACGCATACAGTAAAGGCCATTTGTCACGCATACAAAGTTCTTTAAGTAAATCAAGAAAAAATTGGTATTTTCCTTTCTTTAAATTAGTATTTTAGTGCGTTTTTATATCCCAAACCAGGCAACACTGCAGTTGCGAGAGAGAGATTTGACTGCCCGAAGAAGAAGAAGAACAAACTTGGAAAGAAGGCGAAGAAATGAAACACACAAAGAAAACATTATTGTCTCCATCGTGGGAAGATGTGTATGCTGTTACAACAAAAACCACAACAACAACTTCTAGCTAATTTCGTATTGCAATGTGGCGCAAAATTAATCACCCTAAATGAAGATTTCTAATTTTGGCAAGTGACATCGTTCGTCAATCATATTTGATACTTCTGAGCTAGACAGCTGCATTATACAAATTGTCAAGCAATGGAGTGCGTAAAGGTCAAGGTAAAGACTTCCAACACTCAAAATCATTGTAGTAATTATTAAAAAAACAAAAATAAATTAGATGATTAATTATTACTTACATTTATAATTCCAATAATTTACATTTTATTAAAATTCAAATTTTATGCATCACGTCATTTGCAGTCCTACTCAAACCATTAATTAATTGCATCCAACCATATTAATCACACTATGCTATGGTCATAATGCAAATGTGTGGGAATGGCGACTACACTGGTTTACAAATAATTCATGATTATTTACCCACGAACCAAGTCATCCAATTCCTATGTATGTATGTAAAATCGGTCGTGGAGTCCGAAAACCTACATAATTTTTCTGTGATGCAGTTTTCGAGATATCACCAAGTAATGGTTTTGGATTAAAGAAAAAAAGATATACCATAAAAAATTCGAATATCTGGATAATCTGTGATATATCCAATTAAAGGTAATTAAATTTGTTATCTTTCGTCATGCTCTATCTTTCATTAAAATTATACGTTTTCAAGATATTCACAAAGTTTAAAAAAAATTATTATTTTTTATCCAAAAATATGAAAAATTGAATTTATATTGGGAGAAATATATTCAAAAGGATTTTCGAAAAATATCTGTTTATTCATTTCTTAAACCCAACATATCTAGCAAAAGTTTAACCCTCCGTTGGACACCTTTTTTAAAACCTTCGGTTCTGGAATTTTTTCGTTCTGTTCGAGGATCCATTTTAAAGGGTTATATATATAAATCGATAGAAAAATAATTTTTAGGAAGCTACTTGAAAGCTCAAGTCGTTAGCTATAATAGAAAAGTCTGGCCAGAAAAGTCTTAGACCCGGGTACCCAACGGAGGCTTAAAAATAAATGAAAAAAAACAGAGAGTCGATTTTTGTGATGTCAACAGTTTTCTTTTTTAATAACAAATTTGTTTTTTTTTTCCTTCTTCACTCCTCTCGGGGGCATAGGGCCTCGACAAGACTGAGTCGTTGGTTTCGTTAACCTGTTTTGATTTCTGACAGGGTAAGTGATTAGCTGCCGCTACCAGTCCCAAGTAGTGGGAATGCCCACCAGTCGTTGCTTGGGAACAACGCCTTCTTACTGCTTGGAGCGCCATCTGTGTTTCACGTTTTTCTGGCAGCAGGATCGCACAGATAGTTGAGGTCTTCGCTAAATTTCGTGTGTCTGCGCTATTACTGCGGCCGCTTGCTTCCTTTTGCTGGCGCCACTGATGCAATGTGTAACTGCACAGAATATTGTGTGGGAGTAAGGATGGAAAGGATAAGTTTTTGGGGTTGAGGAATGGAATTGGAGGTTTTTTTATTTTATTTTATTTTTATTTTTGTTTTTTGTTATTTTTTTTTAGAAACAGGGAAAGTAGGTAAATGTGAATGTGCGAGGACCGTGCTTTAGGTGCCACATAAAGTAAAGTAACAAATTACTTAGGGTAATAAATATAATTATAAAGCTACACATAAATACCATCTTCAATTTTTTTTTCAAGAATAACCAGAATGTGGGTATCAAACTTGGAAGACGCATTTACAACAAAATGCGAACTGATCAACTGATTTTACATAAGAATCCAGAAATTCGTTTTATTGGTTTAGGTTTTCCCCACAGGGAAGCTTGATTCCGCAATATTAACAACTCACACGCGTGTATGTCTGTGTGTATGTATATGTACGCACTTATTTTCTTAATTCCTATTGAGTTGTAAAACAGAGTGGATATATTGAGGAATTTAAAGAATTTTGCAAATAATAAAACCAAAGTCTTAAATATTATTAACGAAAATGAGTAATAAATACAGTTATAGACACTAAGCATTAAAACCTGCGCTCTTAGAGAGAATTTTTACCAAATAAGCTTCTGAATAAATGGGGTGTAAATGAAAAGGTAACGGCGGCCTACTGGGAAGATAAAACAGCAAAAGTGATAGAAAGAGTTTCTCATGATTCAACAGAGAACGAACATATTTGAAGAAAGGACAGTGGAACATTTCATTAAGTTTTCGACCCAGTAGTTATTTAGACTTGGTATTCAACTTCCGGCTAAGTAGAGAACTAATATGCACCAGCTATTAAAAGAAAAGAGAACTTTTTGTAAATAAAAAGAATTTATGGTGCAATTGGGTGGAAAAAG
>JAYXIM010047157.1:0-97653 GCA_037575425.1 Anastrepha fraterculus | reverse complement strand
AACTAGTGTAATCAAACTGAAATATTGGCTGTCTTCAAATCTTTCCAACGACCCCCCATTTATGCAAATCGAATCAGAAAATTTAGATTTATATAAGCTTTAGAATTTCTCGCTAGGATTTTTTTTTAATTTTTGCCACTTTCACCACTTTTGTGAAAAAGTGTCAATTTCCGTTAGTGTTAGCATGAATTAATCCATGTGCTAAATTTTAGAGAAATCGAACACTATCTTGCAGAGGCATCATGCGGAATCGATGAATAAAGGCAAGCACTGAGCGCGATTTAGCAAGTAGTAGAACAGCTACTGAGAAGACATTTCGAGCCAAAAATTATTCTCTCTCTCTCTGTCTCGTTATAAGTGGATAGACGAGTACCGGAGAGGTAGCATTGAAGGTTAAGATTTAGAGAAAACCAATTGCCACCAAGCTTTGTTGAGACCGGACTGAATCTTGACCGAGTCAGAGTGGTATGAGACGTGAGAATAAATCTTCCAATCCTTGTTGTTTTTCTTCTTGATTGGTGCGATAACTGCTTACGTGATTTAGGCCGTAAGAAGAATTTTAGAATAAGTAAACCATGTCGGTTTGTCATTAATAAAAATAACAAGTAACAGAAGCTTTGAAATAATCAGAATATGTGCCAACTACACAACTACGGCAAAAGAAGGTATCCAAGATAAAATTTTTAAGAGGAAACCCGCACTTGCTAAGATAGATTTAAGGATGTCTACAAGAGCCGCTGGAGTTCGTTTCAAATATTCTCAGAGACGACCATTTGAAAAGTGCAGTGGTTGTTTTAGTCTAATATTATGATATCCAGAGTTTTCTGAGCTGCTTGAGAACTACTCATATGAATCAAGCCATAGCTTTGATATCTGAGAAAAGCAAACTGTTCATTAGTGTTTGGCAAGTCATCATGAATTGTTTAACGCCAGAACGTCGCTTCCAAATTCTGGTAGTTTACTTTGAAAAAAAAAAAAATCCGTTCTCGAAGCTCATGAAGCAAAGTGTTGAAAAAGATGCCGAAATACCGGTTCGTCTCCGTTCTCAACTTATTGGCCTTTGTCCTTCGTCTACGTGGAAAATTTTACGCAAGGATATTGGCTTATGTGCCCATAAAATACAGTTCGTGCAAGAACTGAAGCCAAATGATCATCGTTTGCGTCTCATTTTTGTTTATCGGGCTCATTAAATTTATTATTCTGATTTATTGAAAAAATTAGTCACAAATTGGCCTTATCGAATGGACCATGTAGGTTAGGTTAGGTTAGGTTATGGTGGTAGTAGGTGTGCACGCTCAACTCACTTAGACCTTACAGGTTCGTAGTGATACCACTGTGCTGCACGGTAACCTCATTTATCTTCCGTCGTGGAACCATTTTGTGGCTCTTATGAAACGTAGTATTAATGCCAACCCTACGCCAGACGGTTCTGTAAGAGAATTAAAGAAGTATTTACCTAGACAACCTGCTCTGATTTTAGCTAGGGCTGGACAATTGCAAAGGAAGTGCTCGACTGTTTCTTCCTCTTCCTCATCTCTGCAACTTCTGCAATATTCAAGGGAGAAAATTCCTAGTCTGCCAAATAGCCAGTGACCGGTTAAACAAACCTCGACCTTCGAGATATTGTCTCTTGAGAGACTAAGCAATTCCTTTGTTCTTTTCTTGTTTATTTTCGGCCATAGTAGCCTAGCTGTTAGACACGTATCTTCATTTCTTCATGACCTATTCGCCTCTTGGATAATGTGGTTTTTTAGTTAGTTAGTTAGTTTACACGTGGCCATGGGTATTCCAATGGTAAATGGACCATGTAACTTTAGCTGCGCGGTACATATGCCTAATATCATATTCAAAAAATAAATGCCATGAAATTATCTACCAGGTTTTAGTAAAACAAAATTAATTTTAACAATATTTCTGTTTTGTATTTTGATTTTGAAGAGGCAGAGCACTGATCACCTGGCAAAGGACTGTTCGCAATGGAATTGGAAAATCGTTTATCGAACTGAGACCTATGACTAGAAATAAAAATGCTTGGAAAACTTTTGTTGAAACCTTAAACTCTTAAAGAAGTATGGCATAAACAGTAATAATAATTATCATTTTAAGTTTTCAAGTTCTTGAAGAGACACCCGATATTATACTGTATTCATCCACATTAATTGTGCAATTAGTTGAAATTAGCAATTAAGGTCAAAATTGAGCTCAAATAAAGACACAACAACTCCATTACTAAATTGTGTTGTTACTATTTAATTTTAAATAAACTGAGGCACATTTTCAATGCAACCCCGAGAAGTTTGTTAAATGAACAAGTAAAGTCCATTCAATGCGAAAACAAAATGTTATGTAAAAGAAAAATAGAAAAAGAGTAAACGTAAAACCAAAGGACAAACAAAATTGACTTTGAATAAATTTGAATTAATTTTTAACGAAAATAGCTCTTCATAAACAATTTATTTTGAAAATATTATGACTAACATCTGCTAGATGCTAAGCTGAGATGGAAAGCACATGTCAAGAAAAAACACGAGGAGTTAATTCTTAAATACAAGAAAATGTATTGGCTGTTAGGCCGACATTCTAAACTCTCTACCTATAACAAAATACTTTTATACAACCAAATACTGAAATCAGTGTGGTCATATGGCATACAGCTCTAGGGCTGCACCAGTGAAAGCAACAAAAACATCATTCAACGATTCCAAAATAAAGTATTACGCGACATCGTTAGAGCGCCGTGGTACATTCGTAATTGCAATCTACATAAGGATCTTAATATAGACACCATTACGGATATCATAAAAAAATTCGCAAATAAACATAAAGAGAGACTTAAGCAGCACATCAATGATGAAGCAGCCAAACTACTTGTAACTGATGACCTCACGAGAAGATTAAAAAGGACGAAACCGCATGATCTCTTTTCATAAAGTTTTGTCTTTACTTGAGATGTTTTAACTTAAATAAATATATGTAAAATGCATTTCTTATTAGTTTTGTTAACTAGATTGCAATAGTAATAAAATAAACAAAAAAAAAAAAATTTTAAGTTCTTGCTTTAAATGCGCGCTATCTCGAGCGAAATGCACTTGAAAGTTTAAACTAATTTTTCTCGAAACTACATTTTCCGGCATGGTCTGCATGATAACTCATGCAGTTTTTAATATTTTTTGTTGCGGTTTTTCTAAAATATTCGGAAGTGGTTTCTCTATAGTCTGTCGAGCAGGATTTTTAATATTTTTGTTACAAAATTTTATAAACATAATTAAAGTGTGACATTTATGACGCATTTTTTTTAAATGCCGTAAATTGCAAAATTTTTTTTCGAAAAATCCAGCTCGATAACTATAACAACTATAACTAAAACTTTATTGTTTAAGAATTTCTTTACTTCTTACAGATCCAACAACATTTCAAGGAGAAATGATGCAGACCGCGGAGCAATGTTCTTTTCATTGTACTTTGGCTCACGTGGTTTATTTATATACTAATTTTTGTAAAGAAAATTAAAATAAATTTTTTTATATAGTTTAAGTATTAATAAACAATGTATACAAATTTTTCATATTTTTTTCTATTGTCATCCCTTCTGAAAACAGTTTTTCTTTTAGCCTTTAAAAAAATTTTATAGAAATTATTCTGAAAATTATTTAAGGAACTACCATGTCTTTTTAGCTATGAATAAATTAAAGGAGTATCCCGAAATCTCAAGTAGTAGAGTCTTCTAATCTGGACCTGAACCAGCTTCAAAACAAAACTGCTGATGAAACACTTTTTTAAGGCATTCTTCACCATTACCAATTATTCCTACTGCCCTAATTAGCGCGTTGGTTAAATTAAAAGTTTTTCCATTTAAGGAATTTGGCGTAGAATGATTTAATAAATTATGTGACTTTTCCTTAAAAACTTTCTGTTTCGTGTACGTTATTGCGGCTCCGGGTGTATATATTTAAATCTTCTTCACTAAATGACCCAGACTGTAATTTTAGACGTTTAGTTTCAAGATTTTTTTTATTTGTAGACAAAGATGGGATTTTCCCAAATCATACTACAGAAACGGTATTGCATTGCAGCTGATTACCGGAGCCGGCAGGGGCTTTTTGATGCTCTTCGAACCTGAATCTCCTGTACTTGTGAGCAACGCCGAGTAAGGCCGATTTCGACAGGCACCCTTCGGCAGGTGACCATCGAATCTAATCTACCAAAATCGTTATTGTACTTTCGAGATGCTTTATAAAAATATATTTAATTCTCCATAGCAAGCCATAATTTCGCTAAATAAGTAAGAGAACAGAATCCAGCAAATAGTTTAAGAACATATTTTTGCCTTCTTAAACGTAAAATTTTTAACCCAATATGCACAATTAACTTATTTAGACTAAATTAATAAAAAATTATAATAATAATTTCAAGACATTGATTTCATTTACTCCTAGAGCAGTTGTAAAATTACTTAAATAGGAGAAAAATGGAAATTCTTTGAATTTTCAAATGCATACCACCCCATGAAAAAAAACTAGGTAACAGTTAGCCAACCATTACAGCAGAAGTAGTTGTCATTAAAAGCAGTGAAACGAATTTAAGGTGGAATTTCCGTTGCCACAGCGCCAACGAAGTCATGTACATATGTATTGTGAACAACAACGAAGGAAGAAGGAAAGCAAAAATCAAGTATTGCCAGCATTTCTATACTTCTCCGTTTTACTCTGCCCGTTTTATATTTATATATTTTTTAAACTTTTATATTTGTCATCACTTTTATGTTTATCACTGCAATTATTTTCAATTTCCCTATACCAAATAATCTAAATGCACCAAAGCGCAAGTCAGCAGTAAAATGCGGGCATCTGTGGATTTAGTTTATAAATACGATACATACCGACAATCTTATACACGCAACGGTGGATTTTACACCAAACAGCTTAAGTCGACTTGCCACTTTCTATAGATTAATCACAAAAGTGATGGAGTTTAATGCGTTAAATCATTGAGCGATGGACTTTAATAATTTAAACCATTAACTGATGAGTTCATCTTGAAGAAATTTGAATATAAAATAAAGTGGAATTACAGAAATATTTTTTTTTTGCACGGAAACTGAAACTTTTTAAAATTAGTTAAGTTGTTTTTCCAAAATTCCACAGATATGAACATTTATGCCATATACTAACATAGTAGGGTGGAGCGATTTTTTGTTTGTTTTGTCTACGGGAAAAATTTAGGGACGCAGTTTTAAAAACCTTTAAATTTAATAAAGTCCGAGTTTGAAGTGGGCCGAAGCTGACGCTGGTTGATTTTTGATAATTTTTTAATTTTTTGATTAAAATGAGAAAAATCGTCGGATTGAAATATGATCAAAAATCAGCAAGAATTTTCACCCACTTCAAATCTTCACTTTGTTATACTAAAATTGAAAGGTTTTTTAGCCCTGTATACCAAATTTTTTTTAATTATGATTAAAAATTTGGTCATAATTTTTTATAATTTTTATAAATCTTGTACTATGACTCAAACTTGATCTATTATGGTCATTCTTATAGAATAAACAATATTTATAGAAAGTATATAAAAAATATTTATTAAAAAGATAAATAAACAAATAGTCAAAACTTGTGAATATGTGACTCCTTTATAATAATTTCTGTGGGTGCTGTATCAAATTTGAATTGAATTAGGAGAATTTGGATTTCAAATCACAAAAAAAAAAAAAGAAAAAACTATCTTCACAGAATAATAAAACAAAAATAAATAATTTTAAAAATAAATCAAATAAAAATAAAAATATTTTTTATTAAACTGAAAAAAAAAAAATTGATCAGTAAAAGTAAATTGAAATCAATCAATTGATCAAATATAAATAAAAAAGGAGATGAAAAAAATTGATATATTTTTTATTGAATAAAAACAAATCATTTTTTATTGAATAAAATCAAGTAAAAGAATAGCAAAATTATCCTAAGCTTTCACAAAATAACACATGGGCTACAAAGTCCCGTCCCATAGATGGCACTAGTTTTATTGCATTCCCTCTTTTTTATTTAGTACAAGCCTTAAGAAGCCAGCTGTTAAAATTTCATAATATTCTTTTCATACTTTTGGTATTTTCAAAACAACTGATCAAAAAGAAGTTCGTGTTTTAATTTTTCACTGCTTCTTGCTGGGGAAAAATACCGTTCAAGCATAGCAATGGCTTGTCAAGCGTTATGAGGACACCGTTCCCTCACAAACAGCAATAAAAAGAAGGTTTGCTGACTTCAAACGGGGTCGTAGAGGCCTTATATTGCCTGAGAATTTCATTACGAGAAAGCTCTGTTCAAAGTGGGTGCCGCGTTTTCCTTCTTTCAAGACAACATACCGTATTACAAGTCAATCAAAATGATGGCAAAACTACATGAATTGAGTTTCAAAGTGCTCCCACATACACCGCATTCGCCAGATTTGGTTTCCAGCAACTACTGCCTATTCGCAGACTTTAAAAAAATGCTTGCCGATCAGAAAATTCGCTCGAATGAAGAGGTTATCACTAAAACTGAGGACTATTTTGAGGCAAAATATAAATCGTTCTACAAAAGTGGCATTGAAATGTTAGAGCGACGCTGAGGTGATTGCGTTGTTCTTGATGGAAATTAAGTTGATGAATAAAGCAAATTTTGAACAAACAAAAAAACGTGTTACCTTTGTTAGACCCGGGACTTTTCAGCCCATGTGTTACACGGTTTGACAGAAAAGTAATGAGCCTTCCCGCGCGGAGCGTCTGCCAAGCGATCAACCGAATCGGCTGGTGGGGGAAAATGATCGTTGGACCTTCCCCTTCCACTAGAAACCGGCCCCAGTTCGCTGGCAACAGCAGTGCAGTCAACAGCGCGTGAAAGTTGTTTTAAAAGTGTGTTAAGATTTTGCAGTGGCGAAAATGCAGCGATCGTTGGACCAACGTTACTCGACCAAATTTTGCGTAAAGCTAAACAAAACGCGTATCGAAACCATTGGGCTACTCAAGGAGGCTTACGGGGACCAATTTCTGTCCAGTGCCCAGGTAAAACGGTGGCACAAGTCGTTCAAGGAAGGCCGGGAGGACGTCGAAGACGAACAGCGATCTGGAAGGCCTTTGACGACGCAAACAGACAAAGATGTGAACCGGGTTCGGAAATTTTTGAACATTTACCGTCGTGCTAGTCTACATGAGATCAGTTAAGAGTTAAATTTTACAAAGAAGTGCTCCTTCGGCTGAAAAACCACGTCGCCCGGGTTCGGCCCGACCTCGTCAACAATTGGACCCTTCATCACGACAATGCGCCGGCGCACACCGCCTTCCTTTACACCTCTGCATTGGCCAAGGTGGGGGTTCCGGTGCTTCCTCACCCTCTCTACAGCCCAGACCTATCCCCTACGGACTTCTTCTTGTTCCCGCGCTTGAAAAGAAAGCTGAAGGGGAGGTGTTTCGACTCCATCGAGGCGATCCAAAAAACTGTGACAGCCGAATTGAACGCGATTCCGGCAGATGAGTTTAAAAAATGTTTCCAACAGTGAAAGGACCGCTACCAGCGGTGTATTGACGCTCAAGGGTCCTATTTTGAAGAATATAGGGTTTTTAATAGGTGCGCTTCAACTTTTTTCCGATAGGGAGGGCGAACGACGCAATATTTTTTATTTTTCGCTTGTCATTTGTAAACTTCATTAGTATACATTTAATCATGGAACGCTACACACTTGAGCAACGATTGCAAATCGTGCAAATTTTTTATGAAAATAATCGTTCTGTTGCTGCTACTTTAAGAGCATTACGGCCATTTTACGGTCCATTTAACAAGTCGTCCCGTTTTGGGGTTATGTGAAGTCATTGGTCTACAGTAACAAGCTGGCGACGATTTGTGAGCTCAGAGCCAATATTGAACGCGAAATTGTTAGAATTTCGGCCGATTTATGCAAAAGAGTGGTCAAAAATTGGGTTCAACGATTGGACTTCGTAAAACGTGCACGCGGTGGTCATGCAAAAGAAATCGAATTTCATACTTAAATGTATATGTTCAAACTCGATAATAAAAAAATTAGTTAAAAAAGTCAAACCGTTTGTGTTTTATTCAAAAAAGTTCAAAAGTTGAAGCGCTCTTACTGAAAAACCCTATATTAGTTGTATAAGCCAAAGGTTTAATAAAACTGCTTAATAAAAATAAGGCTCACTACTTTTCAATCAAACCCTGTATATAAAACTTACGTAGCAATAACAGAAATTAAATTGAGCGAGCGCGCAAGAGGACACCAGTCCAATTTTTTTGTGATTCATCCTTTTCCTCTTATTGGTACACAAACTGCTGATAAAAAAGATTTTGAGACTAATTTTGATAAGGGGTTTTTCCAATGTATGAGATTGATGAGATCTTGTGGAAACAAATTAAATTGCATTTGTAGTTTGTATTCTAACTCCTTTTGTTAGACCTTTCGAGGACATAATATAAGTGCCTAAGTACTTAACGTCCATGACGTGCTCCTCATTCTATCATAAACAGAAAACTTACGTCTAAGAGAACTTTTTGAAATTGTCAAGGATTTAGTCTTTGTTAACGATATTTTCATGTTATATTTTATAGCAGATTTCTGAAAGCTGAAAACATTCGTTGTAAGTTATTTTCATCTTCAGTTAGCAACACAGCATTGTCTGCGTAGCAAGTTATTCTAAATTCTGTGTTTAATAATTTACTACAATTCGCTCTTTGTTTTTAATATTTTTTATTATTCCATCCATGATTGTGCTGAAAAGTATCGGACTAAGACTATCTCCTTACCCTACACCTGATGCAATTTTTTTTTTTGGTTGACATGTTTTTGTTTGCTCTAATACAAGTTTAGTTGCTTTTATATTTTCCTCCAATGCAATAATACGTTCATATAAATTCCTTTTTTGCAGCTGGTTAAGAAAATCTGTCAAATGCTTGTGGAAGGTCGACAGAACATAAAAATATATGCTTGTTGTATTCTGTTGCTTTTTTTAAATTTTCCTAATAGTAAATAAGGCATCTGTTGTCCATCTATTTTGTCTGATACCTTACTATTTTACTTACTTTGTTTATTCCTGTCGAAGCGCCGAAGCAAACAACTTCGTGAAGAGTTTTAAAGCATAGCTTAACAGCGTTATTCCCCTATGGTTTTCGGGGTTGCATTGAAGAAGGGAAAATATACTTATATAATAATAAATAAACAAATATTTTTCGAGAAAAATAAGAATCATCATAATTTTCAAATACACATCAGCTTTTTAATCTACAATCTAGCACATCCGAAAGGATCCTCGTTGAACTCCATAAAACGAAAAAAGAACAGCTAAAAAGCTCCTACAAAATTCAGCCATTCACCCTAGGTTAGGTTAGCTTACATTGGTTGCTAATCTCCGTGAGTGTGTAAAGGAGCCCGCTAAGGTCTGGAGCTCCATTGTAATGCCATTAGCTTGGGCGCAAGTTTCCACTCTAATTCCCAATGCGGTGAATCACTTTGTCCATCTAATAGCAGCATAAAAGATAATGAGGTCGAAATATAATCTAATCTAATAGCAACACCAATATTCTCAACACGACATATAGTTTTTTGTCTGCCAATCCTTTTTCTATTCTCGAGAGAACCAGTTTCTTGAAACTTTTTCACCAATCTTTGAATTGTTCGTTGTTCTGCTATGTAAAACTATATATCTCCTTAGTTGACAAATGTTAAAGATGCCATAAAAAAGGTACTGTCTAGGAATTATTCAATACTAACGACATCTAGGCGTCAATTTGAAATACCCTTTATGAATAAGAGATGAAATATTGCGGATGCCTGCAGATACCCAAGGTAGTAGGAGTTTAAGTAGCGGGACCTTGTTCTACATAAGTTTTTTACTTCCAGTCGAAACTTATCTACATAGTTTCCACACAAGAGGGATCCATGGTCCGCACATTTTGGCTTGGACGATGTAGATCGTGTAATCTATCTCTGTTATCTCTAGTTCTTTTCTCAGAAGAGTTCCGAGATTCTCAAGTGCCCAGCTTTGAAATCTTCCCATGGTATACCAAATACTGGCAATGTTTTTCAGTCAGAAATCTTTGCGATGCTGCAGGCATGCAAAATGGTTAGTCAACATGGGAGCGAGGGAGATATTAACATTTATTCCGATATTCAAGCCGCGTTCGAGGCTCTCACAACGCCGTGGTGCAGTTCCAAATTAGTTCACTCTGTAAGAAGGAGATCAAATCTCTTGGCGTTGCAGGTAACATTTCCCTGATCTGAGTTCCAGGACATAGGAACATAGAGGGAAATGAAATTGCTGATGAGCTCACCATGAAGGGGACTGTATTGATCTCAGAGACCTCCCACCCGGCCATCGGCATCTCCCTGACTGTTGTTAAACTTATTTTGCAGGAAAGCGCAGAAAAGATGGAGCTCCATTTCTTCATGTGATATTACGAAAATCCTGTGACCCAAGTACAATATGCGGAGAACTCAGTACATTCAATTTCCAAACTCATAGTTGTGTTTACTGGTCATTGGTCCGTTGGCTTACACGCGGCTACCATTTAAACGCCGTTACAGAAACTGTGCGGACCTTTCAGGGAAGGAGGGCACTACCTCTGTAATATATCCAGGTTTGGCCGTTAGACGATTAGGGGTGCTCCGTTTTTTTACAGCCTGGGGTAGCGCGTTAACCTAAATCCCACCAACCTCCTGCATTACATCAACAGCTCTGGGTGGCTGTAGATATCTGTTTGTTAAAAGTCTCTTAATGGTAAGCGACGCTTTAGTGCTACTTGGCAGGGCCCAGGGGTGCTTCAACCATTCCACCTATATACTTACCTATGCATGAATTGAGTCTGATTTCATTGCAATTAGCGCGAGATTTGCCACAGATATCTGTGAGGACATGGTGTAAGTTATATTCACAGTCTCAAGAGCCTTGGTAGGAATAGAAAGCAGCACTCCTAAAATTTGCATGAATGCTGCTTTTTGTACATTTTCCATTTTGCTCCAAGATTCCATCTTTGCACTCCACCCTAATACCCTATACATACACCCATAAAAGTCAAACAAGAGCGTCGTAGAAGCAGTAGTTCAGTTGTTGATAGCAATTCCGCCCGCTGCCTCCGCCTGCGAAGCAATCCTAGCGTATCACATTGAAGTCAATTCACACCTCAACCGCTGCGGCGTATCATTTACTTACACACACACACACACATACATATAACTTATACAATACATAAATATGTGCGCGTGGAGCATTAAAATCACTGGTAAATGTGAATGTACGCGCCGAAAAGTATGTCTTCAAATGCTGACTATGCGCGCACAGTGAGTTGGTTTGTGTTGCCGTGTGTTTGCGCTCGTATTTTTAGCTATAGCGAAATGTTGACTTTCACTTACATAGGTGCAGGTGAACTTGTGATGAAGTTGGTGTGAGTTTGAGTCAAGTCAGTTTGCTCGATGTGCCTAGTGTTAAAATTGTTGACTTAATGCTTGTGTTTTTTGGTGTTCAAACACTGAACTTGGGGGTTCGTGATTGCTTGCTACTATCAGGAAATCGCGAGCATGTTTCTTTTTTTAATTATTTGCAGGCAATAAAACGCTGTTAGTTTCAAATTTAAGAGAAACAAAGTTAAGAACTTCGGAATTGGATTTTACTGCATTTGGTATAGAGTGTGCGAGTGGATTTGCAGTTCTTCACTGAAACAAAATTTTTTACATTACATTAAAACTTAGCCGAGATATTTTTAAGATTACACGTCATTAAATAAGGCAATTTGAAGAAACTGTATATAACTGTATATAGACATAGGGAATTTGTGTCTGCTTCCTTTCTCAATAAAGCTAGTGTTATTTTACGTTAACAGGAGGAGAGAATTAGTAGTGCAGAAGGGTGACGGCCCCTTTCTTGGATGACGGCCGAACGATAAATTAATGACGGTTGTGTTAATCGTTTCATACTACTTCAGAATGTGGCTAATCATCAGGTGGTTAATAACAAGGTCTGCCAGATCAGCAGGCGTAACAAGGAAATGAGAGCCAAGATACCAAAATCTTAGCTCCGCGAAAGTTGGACAGCTAAGAAGGAGGTTCCGAGATGATTCCACCTAATCCTTTTGGCGAGTCTCACAGCATGCATACCTCGTGGACTGCGTTCTGTAGAGAAGAAGAAACTAGAGAGTTCAGGTTTTGTTAACCTACGAAAATACTGCGAGTGCCTCCTACCCACACCATGCCAGAATGGTTTCGCGACCTCATCCTCCAGCCCTCTATGAGTTGACGTGAAGCCCATTCTTCCAAGCGCATATCACAAGTAGTCAAGGAGATCCCAGCTTATCCGCTTCGCGGTTTCATGTAATACCACTATGACCAGGTACCCAGATGAGCCTTCAATCGAAGAATTCGCATCGATAGATTGTGAATTCAGACAGTTTCGAGTGCATCATCGTCGATCCCAGTTTGCTGACTGCCGCTTGGCTGTCGGAGTAGATATTTACTTTAGTGACAGTTTAACATAAATGAAGAGCTAATCAGCTGTTTCTTTGATTGCGGCTACCTTTGCTTCGAACACTTTGTAGTGGACCGGTAACCGGAAGTTCAGTCTGATGGGGAGCTCCTCGCAGAATATTTCTCTGCCAACCTTTCCATCCAACTTCGACCCATGCGTGAACAGGACCTGTCTGCAAATGCCGCCTACTATTGCCTTGATGTGAGTGGAGAGTGTCCTGCTTGGATTAAGCGAGTTTCTGAGGATACTTGAATGTACGTAAGTGAGATGAAGCCTATAGCCCGAGCCTCTTAGTTTGATTGTGGCATGTGCAGTGGCAGTCTTGCATACGATATCTACGGATACCACATTTAGCATTGCATTAAGCGCTAAAGTGGACGTGGTTTCAAGCACCCCGCTGATTCCAACGAGTGCAGACCTTTAAACTCTCTCCAGTTTCTTCATCGACGTCGTCCTGCCCAGAGTGTCAAGGGACAAGTGGTCCATACAACAGAATTGGCTTTATAATAGTAATATAGAGCCAAAATACAACTCTATTCGAGAGACTCCATCTTCTGCCAATAATGTCTTTACATCCACACAAGACACAAAAGGGCAACCTTCATTTTTGTTCATCCGTACATTCGACTGTTGTTTTCTTTATCCTCTCCTGAATGTTGATCTTCTACGTTACCGTTCCGGCAAGAGCTATATCTGGGTATTTTACCCTATCAAAAAGCAACAACGTATCGTTTCTTATTGGAAGAAGTTGAATTTTGGGTATTTTATATTTTCTCGTGAATAGGTCAAGCTCCGCGTTGGGATTATTTACCGATAGGCCAAAATCTGTCGCCCAAATAACAATTTCGTTTGGTTATCTCTGCATTAAATCATGCAGAGTATGCACAAACTTCCTTTTAATAATTAGTGCCACGTCATCAGCGTAAGCAATCACCATGCATCCTCTTCCCACCAGCTCGTCCAGCAAGTAATTGACAACGATAACCTAGAGAAATTGTGAGAGAACACCGCCTTGCGGAGTGCCCCTACTCACCTAGCGGCGTTGAGAGATGTCGGATTACTTAGCCACGGTCGTTTCTCATAAGTTTATCCAGAGACTTAGTGATTGTCGCTGGAACTACGATACTTAGAGTTACCTAAATATAGAGGAAGTCATGCACTGCGAACTCTTTTTGACTTAGGAACTCTCCATATTTTCAACAATCGTATTTTTTTGAACTGGTACTGGTACTGGCATTCTATTTGATATTTTCTAATCTTTCTTATCTTTTTCTTTAATGCAAATCTGTTTTCATTTTCTCTAGAAAACTTAACATTTTACCATTGCGTGTATGAGTCAAAAAGTAGGCGAGATTTTTTGAGATTGATTTTACTTCCTCAAAACTCTCCTTCAAAAACCTTCTTAAGTATGACTGTCGAATTGAATCGAATCACTAAAAATATCTATTTAAATCCGCTGTCATTATTGAGTAAGACTACTTTTCTTGAAATATGTGTACACAAATTTTGACGTGGTGAAAGATTTGTGTACGAAGCAGATAAAAATCTATAAAAAATTACTTTCGATCTCAAAAAACAAGAAAAAAGGAATCCATGATTGTATCATTGATATAATTTGGTTTAACGTTATGTGGGAATTGACAAATAAATTTGGAAATAATACTTAATTATTATATACATACATATTTAAATGTCGCTTACACCGTTTTTGGGTGTTTGGCCGAGCTTCTCCTCTTATTTGTGTAGTGCGGCCTGATGCTGTTTCACACTGATTTATTAGTGTTGCAAAAATATTTATGCTGTACTTTTGTCGCTACCGTATACTATTTTCGTCGGAGGAGACCTCTACTGAAAACTCCCGGAAAATAAATATAATATTTTTTTTTGAACATTTTAACCCTCAATTGTGTGGTCGCTTAATATTGTTTCCATGACCCTCATGAGTAAGAATTATTTGGTTACAATATTCCACAAAATATGCGCCGTTAAAATTCATTAAATACTTTTATACAAAATGTTAATGTTGAATGTGGTTTTATGTAAATGTTTTTAAATTATTTGGACCAACTTAAGATCAAACTAGGAAAACTTCAATGCACTTTAAGGGGGAACGCCACTGTGAAAATTAAAAAAAAATCGATTTTTTTTGCATAAATTGTTAGTATAACTACTCAAGAAAATGTGGTAAAAATTTTAAAGCGAAATTCGCTTTATTTCCGATTCTATGTGCACTTACTATAAGTGAGCGCCCGTCGGTTCGGCCCCGTAGCGCTTACGATACGATGCTTTATTTCAAACGCGTTTTTCTCGAAACGATTTTTTTTGATACGGTTGCAACGATTTCTCGAAGACTAATGAACCGGATTTTAATTTTCTTTTTTTTTTTTTCAAAATTTTTGGTATCGCACTGGCTATCGTTGTACGATGCCGATTTTCAAAATTTTGAAAATATCTATTTTGTCGGGCCTGTTGAAAATCAAAAAAATGGTGCAAAACACTCATCGAAATTAAAAGCACCACCAATTTGTCAAAAAAAATAAAAAAAAAAAACAACAGCTACGTACAACGATAGCCACAATTGTGTAGATTAATAAAAATTTTGTTTTTTTGATTTCAGATGATTATTCATTGCTGTATCGCTGCCCCCAGATGACATCATTTTTTTCTTAACTCGCTACGTTTATTGACATAAATTTGTCAATTTTCAATATTTTTTAATAACAATTTACATCAACATAGCTTAATACATATATAATAAATTGCTTTCTGTCCGATCCTCGAATAATCATTCCTACTTACAAAAAAAAATTCCCAAAAATCGACTATTTTTTTACCCTTCGCAGTGGCGTTCCCCCCTTGAAAAAAGTTGTAACGTTTATAAACAAAATGGCTAATAGTCCAGTGGCTTGCAGCTTTTTGTTTTTAATAATTGCAATACAAAATTTTTGTCATTTTATGGTCGCTCCAGTAAAGTATTTTAATCCAACTTTCCCGCTGGGTCGCCTGGCATTTCATCTAAGCGAACGCCTTTGCTTCGTATACAAATTTGATTTTATTTAAATATGCCTAGAAAAAATATGTGAAAGCGCTGAAAATTAAGATATCAAACGTTAGCAGCAACTGAAATAAAAAATGCTAATAAAAATGTAAAAAAAGTTGTTATTTACAGCATACATAGAACATAGCTGGGGAGGTGCGCCGAAAATTTATGACTAAATAATCGGTCTTCGTACAAACATACTTACAAATATACAATGCATACCAACATACATACATTCACGCATACAATCGTCCATGAAATACAAAATTGTGTACAATATTTCAAAAAATATGCGCTATGAAATTTGCTAACACACCAACAAATAACTCAGCAAGCTAGGCAATGAAAAATAGCTACAAATTACATAGTAGGATATGCTGAGTTAATTTTAGCAGGATCTTTACAATTTCAACAGCTTCAGCTGATGCTAGGCAAGCAATTACTTCGTACGCACAGCCAGTAGCCGCAAATTCGGTTTGTAAAGACTTGCCATCCTGCAGCCTCTAACTCTCAATTCCAAAATCGAGAAAGTTTAATTTAAATTTAAACTGTTGTTCTTTTAACGTAAATAACACTGACTTACCACCAACATAAATGTCAACTTGAGTCCAATTAAGTTTCGTTGCGATGCTCTTTACAGCGTAGGAAATCGCTTCAAATGATGGCAGAAAATTGCTAGATTCCTGAAAGTAGATAAAAAGCAGACACAGAAAAGTGAATAAACGTTTACACACCCAAAGCACTAGTATTTAAGTGAATATGCAAGTAGGTTGGTAAATATGTATTTAGAAGAATTGTAAATGGCGCGAGAAATGTAGATACTTTGAATAAAGTGTAGTTGGCAAAAAAAAAAAAAATTAAATAAAAAATAAAATACAAATGTTAAACCTGCCAAACAATTGGCTTTCTTTCATTCCTGTTTATTTGCTTTTGTCCAAAAGTAGTCAATTGACTTTTGTAAACCACGAAATTCCGACAAAAGGCTAACATCATCTGATTGAGAAAAATCAAAAATTTACTGCAAAAATATGCAAATTTCATATCAAATGGCTTTTGCTTGCCAAATGCTTTGTCTTCTCACAGATTCGTTGAGCACATTAACGTAAAGTAAATTGGGTGCGAAGAGCCTTTATTTTTTTTTTTTGTTTTTTGTACTGAACCCATAAAATACTATGAGAAATTTAATTAAACGAAGATGTGGATGGATGCCTTTTGTTTGTGGCAAAAATAAATTGCGCTTCATCAAACCAACTGGGTTAGGGCTTCTTTGAAATTATTGCTACTCCTCTTCTTACTGAAAATTTGCGAGTGAATGGTGTAGTCTGAGTTATCTGAACATACGTAGGTACATTCCTGCCTGTCTAGCGCTTATATTTCTTCACTTATTTCAGCTATCTGAAGTACTATATATCCTCTTCTGCTAAAGTATTGAGAGAAATCATGGGCTAGTGTTAGCAATAAAGTCAATATTGGCGTTAGTTACACATTAAACGATTTGCTTTTATTCTTCCCTAAGCAAGCAAATAAGTAGAAGAACTTCTACTAGAATGGTCATCGGGACTATCAGATCACTTTATCACTATTAAATGATAAATAAGCTAATCCATCTCGAAGAGTAGACTGGTTCGGAAAAGTCGCTTCTAATATTTTTGAACCAATTGTAGCACTCTCGTGCTCCAAGGACTACCTTTTCTTTGGTTTCCATATCTTTCAAGCTTCTGTACTATACAATAGAGTGGGTATGATGCGGTACTTACGAATTGTGGTTTTTGTTCGATGATGGCGGACTTTACTACTCCATTGCCCACCTAACATTTGTTTGCAAGCAATCCGTTAAATTGTCCGTTAAATTTAAAGGCTATTACCAGTCATAACTCTGCGCCTTTATAAACAAAATTTATAAGTACGGTGCGTTTCATAACTATAGCACTATAATTAGAGAGACTTATTGGCAAGTTTTGACAATTTATGTTTTCTTGATGCTTTTTTTTTATTTATTATTAACATTTTTTATTTATATTTAATAACTTTTTCATGAACATTTAGTTCGTATTCCTCTAAATACAATTATACCCAAATTTTGTGCAAATTGAAAGAAAAAATTTCAACAAATTTTATTGAAAATTTCACACTTTTTAATCAGAATTTTTAAATAAACTTCAGGCATGCAGTTTTATGTTGTTGTTGTTGTTGAAGTGGTTGAGTATTTCCACTGAAATAATCCTAATTAGTGACCAGCACCGTATTACTACCACTGTCCTCGTGTGATGAGGTTTGTTTTTGTGTTTTTTGTTCCAAGTCAGATCCATTTAGTGAGGTTCAAGTATAGCAGCAAATTCTTTATCTCGATGTCTGAAATCTCATTAGTTTGCTGCAAGAAAGGCTTACCGAAGGAGCGGAGTCGTGCCCTAGCTAGCCCTGAACATTCACATAAGTAGTGGAAAAGACTTTCCTTCGCCCCTTCCATTTGACAGGTTCTGCAGATAGGGTTGAAGGGTAGGTGGAGTCTACCTGCATGATTCCCTACTTTCCAATGGTCTGTAAGGGTTGCAGTGATGCGTGAGATGTTTGGCCGAGAACATCCCAACAGATTATTCGTCCTTTGGATTTTGTACGACGGCCATGTGTTTTTTGTTGTAATACATGTGTGTGTGAAGTAATGGATGCTTTTAATGTGTTGAATGGGGGGAAGACTGCCACTGCCTCTGCTATTTCTAGTGTCGAACCTTTTCTTGCTGACTCATCCGCTATCTCATTACCCCGTACCCCCCAAATCAGAGTGATTTCAAGCCAATGACTAAGCAATTCCAGCTCCTTTCTACACTGTAAGACTAGTTTGGATGAAATGGAGTTGGAGTCTAAGGCCTTTAGCTTTAGTGATTTTCATGCTTCTCTGAACTTGCTGGCATAGTCAGCAAGACGAATTGACTGAGATAGGTTGAGTGGCTCCAAATGGAGTGGGCTCCAGCTCCCACACCACAGTTCATCTTAGAACCATCGGTATAGATTTCGATATCGTATCTTCCAATCAGCTGCCCTTTGCTCCATTCGGCTCTCGGTGGAAAACGCACCGTAAAGTCTTTCTTAAAGTTAAGGTCGGGGACTGTGTAGTCTGATCTGTTTTTGAGCAGCGAGGGCCCCTGTAGGAGGATCTTACTGTGACCGTACGACCTTGTTGTCCAGCTTTCTATATCTCTGAGTCTCGCCGCGCTGCAAGTAGCGATTGTTTTAATGTCTAAATCTAAAGGTAATAGATGAGTTAGTACATTGAGGGCTTCAGTAGGACTGGTGCTAAGCACTCCTGTAGTTACGATACAGGCTGTTCTTTGTATCGTGTTCAGCTTAGTTTTTTGTATTTATTTTCTGTTGCAGGCCACCAAACTAGTGCCGCATATGTTAGTATTGGCCTTACAATGGTTGTGTAGAATCAATTTGACAGTTTTGGTTGGAGACCCCATTTTTTACCAAACATTCTCTTGCACGTGTAAAGTGCTATATTCGCTTTCTTTACTCTGTACTCTACTTTGGACTTCCACCTGAGTTTGGGGTACTAGGATAATACCTAGGCATTTTGCCTGTTGGGTTAGCGTGAGACTAACGCCGTTTAGTTGTGAGGGATTAAAGTTTGGTACCTTGGTTTTCTTGGTGAATAGCATCAGTTTCGTTTTTCTCGGGTTTACATTTAAACCAGAGTCCGTGGCACAATTGCAGCGTAATACCAAAGCTCCTTCCATAATCTCTCTGATTGTGGTTGGGAAGCACTATGTCGTCCGCGTACGCCACTACTTTAATTTCCTTTCGGTTGAGTTTGGTAAGGATATTGTTGACAACTAGTAACCACAGCAGAGGGGATAAGACTCCTCTCTGAGGGTTTCTCCTGTTGACAGAGCGTTTTACCGTGCTGCTGCCTACCGCACCGATGATTATTCTAGTTTTAAGCATGTTCTCTATTGATTCGTTGAGACCTATGTCTGTGCCTAACGTTTTAAGAGCCTCAATTATGGATCTTGTGCTAACATTGTTGAACGCCCTCTCTATGTCGAGAAAAGCGACTAGTGAGTATTGTTTGTATTCTATGCTTCTCTCAATCGTACTTACAACCTCATGAAGAGCTGTCTCTGTGTATTTTTCTTTGAGGTAGGCATTATGCCTGTAATCTTCTCCCTGAGATATACATCCAACAATCGCTCGAGAGTTTTGAGAATAAAGGAGGATAAGCTGATGGGTCTGAAATCTTTCGCTGTATCATGACCGCGTCTACCAGCTTTGGGGATAAAAGTCACCTTAACCCTCCTCCAGCACTTTGGTATATGCAGTTTTATAGTTCATTAAATTTGGGTACAATGAAGAAAAATTTTGAAGTGGATTAAATTGATTTAAAAAAGAATTTTCTTTTGCTGTAGGCCCTATGCGTTGTCTCCATATGCTTGAAATTTTTTTATGTAGCAGACTCTGCCGAACACCATAAAGAAAAAAGAAAGATTGCGAAAAATTTGGATAGATTTTGAGCTACTTCAAACTTGTACTTTATTATACCAAAATTTAGTGCTAATTTGTAAAAATACTTGTATGTGTATGCTGTTTTTATTGTTCCTTTTATGGAGACCTTCTAGAGTAAAATAATTTCGTCTTTTGTATTTTGACTCTTCGAAAAGTCAGTGTAAATACAGTCAATCTGTGAATCAGCTGAGAAAGAACCAATGCTGAATACTGCATAAAAATAGCCATAATAGATACTGTAGATCTGTTAACCACAAACCCATGCGGATTTGGGAAAATAAAAGATTTTACGGTTAAGCTCAGTTTTCCATTAATCGCGTGTTCAAAAATTTTAGACATAGTCTATAATTTTGAAATAGGTCTATAATTTCTAATGCCATTTTTATTGTCACTCTTAAGAGGACAGATACCTCTAAAATTTCGAAAAAAAAAATTTTTTTCATAAAATGTTAATATAATCCTTTAAGAATGTGTCAAAAAAATTCTAGAACGTAAATTGAAGTATTTCTTGTATTATAGATCGTCAACCGTGACGACTCTATTCTTTGCGTTCGAGCGCTGGAAGAGGTATTGTTATTTTGTATTCAAACTTTAGACGCGTTTTTCTCAAAACTATATTTTTCGGCACGTGGCGTACACGATAACTCGAAAAGTTATTGACCGATCTCCGTGAAATTTTGCATACGCAAGCAAAAATAGTAGGAAAATTCGCCCCAAAATTCATTTTTTTTAAGCATTTTATTCCGCGAATATTTTTTTTTCCATTTTTGTTTAATTCATATAGAAAAATATATAAAAAAATTTTTGGTTTTTTGTATTCAGGTCACTGACGCCGATGCTACAATGCCCGCCGATTGAGAAGCCCCGCTGCGACCTTCCTGGAAGAATTGAGTGCACAACCGCCATTTTAAATGATTAAAAAAAAAGTATATTATTTTAATGTATAAGTTAACTGTGTGCCAATTTTGAAAAAAATATATTGACTTCTTCATATTAAATCATTTGAATGAAAATCAGGGAAAATATGGCCGTTTATAGGTATCTGTCACTTTAAGGAAGAGCATAATGGAAGATAGCTTCCATGCGTGAATGAAACTCCCGACGGATATAACTTTGACAATTTTTTAGCAAAACTGCTGAAAGTCCATCAGAGTCAGTTTTAGAGGAAGATTTAAGTTTAAGTAAAATATTACTAATATCCTCAGGAGAAAGACAAAGAGCTCCATAGTTCAAGGCGTTATTAATGTCAGAAGAAAAAGCGCATGGAAGAAAAAGTTCTTCATCAACAAAATTAGATTTAAAAAACTCAGCAAATAAATTTGCCATTTCACTTGAGCTTCGTACTTGGCTGTTATCTAAAAAGCTACCAGCGAAAACACTGGCACTACGCCCTCTAGATTTTATTTATTTACAGAAGGTTTTGTGATTTGATTTAATGTTCAACTCCATGCTATTAATATAGGTATTACACACAGATTTATTTAAACAGTTCAAACCCTCTAACGCCCGTTTATATTTAACGAAATACAAATGATTCTTATTAAATTCAAACCTCTCGAAATAATTATTTTTAATATTCTTAAGCTTTTCCAAATCCTTCGCATTGCAAGGTGATTTATAAAGTTTTTACTTCCTGGACGAGATGTTATCCACGCAGAGCTTAGGCCAAATGTTCTTTAGGCCAGAAAAACTATTAGGTGTGTCCAGTACAGCAAATAAATTAATACCAAGTAATAAGTCCTTGGAGTTGGAAAATTCGTCAATGAATAATTAAATCAGAATCTGCCATCGGAAGAAACAGTAGCAAAACAGTAGAAATGAGATGCAAGATTCCTGTTCAGAGAACTAGCAAAATTGTTAATTTGAAATAAATTAAGACTAAAAATATTAGCAATAAAATATAATTCATGATTTGCAGAAACCGTATTTGGTGTGAGAGTAGAGTTAAAAACATTTGTACACTTATTTATCTTACAGGGTCCGGCTCTCGAAGTGTAACCAACTTCAAATCGCTCGCGCAGCTGATGCACGGGCATCACCTTCTGTTAGTTGCCTAAATGATAGTCCAGAGTATTGTTTACAAGCGCGCGGAAGTATTTTGCGGAGAGTAAACGAGAGCAAAATCAGTAATGGATTTCAAACGTAATGGTGTGATGGCATTATATTTGGCTAGAAAATCAGAAGCAGCAATTGTTCGTGAGCTCGATCTCCTTAACGTAAATAAAGTTTTTGTTTATCGCACCACTACCCATTACAACGACACTGATATCATTGCGAAACGCCATAGAGGTGGCCATCAAAAGTCTGCAACGTCTCGTGAAATGTTTCTAAAAGTGAAGAAGCGACTTGAGCGAAATCCCCGACGAAGTGCCAATCAAATGGAGAAAGAACTGAAAATATCTCACCGTAACATCCGTCGCATACTGAAAAATGATCTCAAAGTCAAGCCTTAAAAGATCCAAAAGGTGCATGATCTCATACCAAAGCGGCAACAAGTCAGACTTGAGAGAGCAAAGGAGTTCCTTCGCTTGGCCGAAAGCTTGTCGAACATTGTATTTTCTGACGAGAACATTTTTCAAATTGAGCAATTCGTAAACTCCCAAAACTATAGGGTTTATTTGACTGACTGTTCATATGAGAATTTGGGTTATCGATTGGTCACCAGGAGGCAGCACCCGTCACAGGTAATGGTTTGGGCCGCTGTAACGGCAGATGGGCAATCTCCAGTTATTTTCATCGAGCCTGGCGTCAAGGTAAATGCGAGATATTATCGGGAAAGTATTCTGGAGGTTGCTTTGAGGCAGTGGGCAATCAAACATTTTAGTGGCAGTCCATGGACGTTTCAACAGGACTCGGCACCGTCTCACAAAGCTCGAGTGAATCAAGAATCAAATTTATCTGATGCGAATCCGATGCACTATTCTTTTTGGACCGTTTAGGAGAGCAAGACCCGAACTAAAGGATTCACCAGTCTCGAGACGCTGAAAAAAGTCATTGCGTGCGAGTGGGCCAAAATACCTGCAATTGCATTGGGGCAGCTTGCGATTCGTTTCTGGACCGTCTCAAGGCCTAAGTCTAGGCAAAAGATGGTCATATCGGGCAAGTGTAAATTGATTCTTAATTTTGTATCATTTTCACACATTTTTTAATAAAAGTAATTTTCAAAACTAAATTTATGGCCTTTTTAATTGGTTACAATTCGAATGCCGGACCCTGAAATCACTTAATACACATAAATGATTGTCATTTAATTTATTCAAAATTAGATATACTATGTTGGCAACATACGCTTTGCATAGCTCAAATCAAATATATTATTGTGAAGTGGGACAACTTATGCAGACACAGATCCGATCCAACAGAGAGTCACCATCAGAATTCGTTTTAGAGGTATGGTTCCTTCGGCAAAGTTTCTTATTTTGATCCCTAGAATACGATTTTCACAGAGCAATGAGTGATTTTTAAATCGACCCGCCCTATTACATATATATATATATATTTGGCGTGTACATCCTTTTTGGGTGTTTGGCCGAGCTCTTCCTCCTATTTTTGGTGTGCGTCTTGATGTTGTTCCGCAAATGGAGGGACCTACAGTTTCAAGTCGACTCCGAACGGCAGATATTTTTATGAGGAGCTCTTTCATGGCAAAAATACACTCGGAGGTTTGCCATTGCCTGCCGAGGGGTGACTGCTATTAGAAAAAGGTTTTTCTTAATTTTGGTGTACACCGAGATTCGAACCAACGTTCTCTCTGTGAATTCCGAATGGTAATCATGCACCAACCCATTCGGCTACGGCGGCCGCCTCTGTCTCTTTAGGTATCCAAAAATACGTAGTAAATCACAGTACGGCGACTGCTATAATCAAATGGATTGGTCCGCGACCACCAATATGGAAATACACGATTCGAATCTCCGTGCTCGAAACGCCAATTGATAAAAAAGTTTATTTCTAATAGCGGTCGCCTCTCCGTGTGTATTTCTGCCATGAAAAAGTTCCGCATAAAATAATCATTCGGTGCCATACGGAGATGGCGTGTATTTGTAAGACCCTCCATTTGCGGGCAATTTCAAGACGCACACCACAAATAGGAGGAAGAGCTCGCTCAAACATCCAACATTTCTGCAGACTTTATTCAGAGATTCCTTGTGGCGAACCGCTGCTATTTCCCTTTGGGCAATCACCTAAAGTCCTGTCTTTTAGAGAGGAGAACAAAGATTTGTCCGTACCGCTCAATTGGTATCCCAACCTTACTATACGATAGCGAAACCTGGTCACTCAGGGATGTGGATAAGCAAAAGCTGCTGGTCTTTGAAAGCAGAGTTTTGCGAAAAATCTTTGGCGCGGTAAGTGATAAAGGTGAAAGGCGAAAGCGTTGCAATCATGCACATGAAGAACTCTACGTGTACCAGAAGGGACCCGTCCATGGTTGTCCAGCCCATAATGATGATGATGATCAAGAAAGGTTACCCTATCGTTTTCTCCTTTTTTCAGGTTATTTCGATTCATAAATTCATCCCAGAATGAAAAAATCTTCTGAACAATCTAAATCCAGTGGTTTTGAAGTGCATTCATGCTACTCATATTGCGCTAATCTTAGACAGTTAGTTTATGATTCTTCAACTGCTGCTGGAACTTTTTTCCTGCGCAACATTTCATCAACCAGAATAAGTTTTGTGAATTTAACACTACTGCCTGAATACGTTGCCTAAATCAGCTGGCCTTCAATCGGTCTTCAACTGACTTTTTGCCTAGCTTGAGTAGACTGAACTACGTAGTAGTCAGCATTTATCAGCATAAATAGATAAAATTTTTCTTTCGGAAAGATTTCTGGAGGTTTTGCGTGCTTTTAATATGGCATAAAACTCTAATTTCTCCATAGTTGATGTTGTTTTCCCCAATTGACTTTCTTATCTGGCGATATCTCAATATTTAATCAAACAATTTGGCTGAAGCCCAATATTTATAGTTTTGTTGAGGTATTGAGAAATTTTAAGTGAAGAAACTTCTCTCTCCTCCATTTGATACCACTATTCCATTAATTCCTTACCTGGAGGTCTAAGTGCAAATCTCATAAAGAATCTATCAACCTTCTCCCGTATTATATAATTTACTTAAAATAAAATTTTTGATGCAACTTTCATTTGAGTGGTAAACTTTTGCGCTTCTTGAAGTTTCTACAAACTATTAACATAACTTAAAGATTTAAATTGAATTTTTTTGTACGCCAAACATGCATTTGTCAACCTGTTTGCGCTCTGGACTCCAATTCATGCTCTTAAAATAATTAATTATCGGACAATTCGGTGTTTCCCAGCAGTGCATAATAATCACCGGTGGGCATGCGCCAATCCAGTCCATTGAAAAATAATCTCTTTTTTGACTTATTGTTGCAGAAGTCGACTCTTTAAGTAATCATTATAATGAGCCAGTTGTCCCTTTACTTACACAATCCAATGTCAAAGGAAGCCTAACGAGACACTTACATTATCTCATCAAATTGGCAGCTATGAAGTAACAATAAAAGCACCAACACTCAAAGGCAACATTATTATGTATTACTGCCATCATCTTCATCTTCATTTTCATCAGTCAGTCAGAAAGGAGCAGCGGTCAAAATCACTGAAATTGAACCCTTTTTATGTTTGGCGATGAAAAGGTCAAAGTTTGTGTTTTCTTTATTTTTGGTTGCCTGAGGTCTTATTGTGTTTGTCAATACTTTTTTTTAGGTAGGTGAAAGAATTGTTAATAGGTGTTTGTGAGTATGCATGTAAATATTGCGATTTTGTTGTAGGTATATTCTTACTAAAACGTATTGTAACTTTTACTAAACAAGTAGTAGTTTTTTTCTTTACTTTATTTCCTCATTCTTTATGGCTGTTAATTTACTCAATCCAGTCTAATCAGTGGCTTATCTTATTTTTTGCATCATTTACAAGATGTGGAGTAGATCTGCTTTTTTTCATGTAGCCTAGAAAAGGGAACTGAGAAGCATAGAAATTTTTAAAAGAATTTCGGGGAACACTTTCTTTAACAATAGTAAACTTCAAAAAGCAGCAGGCTTTTGAGAAATTTTATATTCAAATAAACAAAGAAAAATATCAACCAACATAAGTTGAGGAAATTAGCGACAAATTCTAGCAACTACCTTTAAAGTCCCCACATATTTCCGAGATACAAGCATCTTTTGTAAGGGGTTTGTGTTTTCTGCTATGTAGGATGTTTCGTTTGAAATGGTATGGCTTAGTTTAATTTCATGTTTCTGCATTCAATTATGTCAATTCAATTCTGTCTATGCCCAATTATGCCAAGGATGAAATCATGAGTTTCATGGAAAAAATAATAGCTTTAAATGGTTTCTCTAATTAAAATGAAACAAGATTATTCATTTGAGCTGATGAATTAGCGAGGTTTGGCACTAAGCTGGCTGTTGAGTACAAATACAATGGCATAGGCACACCCTTGCTGACATGTAAGCTACTTATTTCTGGATAAATTGTAAGGTTAGCAAAGAAAATACGTTGTAATGAACCCACGGCAACTGTGAAAGAAGAATAGATTACTTTTTGGTGCAATATTTTTCAATGGGTTAGAAGATCTCAGCTCGGTGGAAATAAGAAGCTCTTTAAATTTCTGAATGGTTCACATTGTTTTTAATAGAGATAAGGAAAAGTTCTTAATGCGGCATCTGAGTGTATTCCATAGAGAATAATCGCTGAAATCTAACCTAACTCAGGGTCAGTCATATGGAATGGAGCAATGAACTAAGTAGTATTAAGAAATGTGGGCTTTTTAATAAGTTCACCCTAGGGCTACTCATTCATTGTAAATGTTTGTAAATTTGTATGCATAAATGTTTATGATTGGTGTTTAGAGGTAATAAAAAGAATACATGAGGCGAAAAATTCTTTCTTTCGGGTTTGTATAAGTCACCAGGTTCGCATTTAGACAACAAAGCAAAGGTTGATGTAATTATGACAAAGAAAAGAGCAGCTTGAAAGCAAGTCGGAAAGACGATGTCGGCAACATGATTTTGTAAAGTTGTACTTAAATTAAGCAGCGGTGGATGAGGATGGAATTGGCTGCCAAAAAGTTTCTTCGGGAAGAACAGAAAGTCACCACAGACTGGTAACTGAAATCGGCGGCCCTTTCTTAATACCAGGTTCGTCAATATCATGAATTTCTACCAAATATACCAAATATAAATCAGTTGTTTTATTGAAGCAATATGTTGTATAAGTATCCATCTTCTCCACCATTTGAAAAGGGTTTTAGCGCTTCTTCAATGTTTTTCTCTTTCTTGCCTCTTTCTGTTTTTAATGAATGGGCACCCATTTATATGCATTTGTATGGGAATATGTGGCAAATGCGTTACATTTATAATTTATTTTGATGTGTCCCAGAAATAATAGCTGAAAATATTTTGATTTGTGGAAAAAAGGATTTTTTTGTTTTGTTCTTTATTTCGACTCATTTCGAAGAAGGTTGCAGGTTGATTACAGTGAAATTTATGGAAAAATATGAAATGATATTTATTTATGGATTTGGTGGAAGGCAAGCAAAGCATGTTTAAGAGGCTTTTGAGTGGTGTTGACATACTCGATTCTTGCATAACATTACAAACGAGTTTTTCGAGCAAGCTTTTCGCCTCTTTGTAGACAAAGACGACAATCCATATTCGCTTTAAGTGTATCGGCTATGGTTGGGTGGTCGACTACTATATTCTCAGGGATAGTAATTAGTTTGTTGAAAAATGATTCTATAGCCAAACTAGTAGAGAATTGAAATATAACGGCTGGATTGTTCATACGATTTTCGATGTTTGCAAGCACCAAAGTGTTCGATAAATTCTTTTTGAAATATTGTATTATATCCATAAATCGATGAAAATTAAATTTTATTAAGTGACCTGTATGCTCAAGTCATTAGCTGTAATAGAAGTATGTTAAGCTCAAGTCTAAAGCCGAAAAGGACTGGCCATACCCGGGTGCCCAGCAGAGGGTTGAGAGCACTTTTTAGTTTCGATAAAAAAATCTCAACTTAGAGCATGCTTTGATAATTTGGAAAGCATGTTTAAGGCATTTTAGACTTAGAATGTCGTTTGAAAGATGAGATAGGGTTTACCTTAAACCACAGTTTTAAATACCAAAACCCCTCTCTAACTTGCCTATATTTATAGGCCTGTGTGTTTAAAAGATACTCCCTATGCATTCGTATCCAATATCAAAAGGAATACTTTCACTTCTAATATTAGACACTGTTACCTAACCCAGTGTAATGGGTCCCATTTTCACATGCAGTGTTTGAGTCTGTCTACTGATACATATATATTGGCGGCTGAGTCTTCTGAATGATGCGAAGGAAGCATGGCTTGAAAAGAGCGAGCGATGACTGAAACAAGAGTAAAATACTAATGAAAGTAGCTTTATAGTTTTTTAAACTACATATTAAACTTGGAAGCCAATGCACTTCTGCATTCGCTTGAATCAATTTTTAAATCACTTTTATCACTTAGAAGTGGATGCCTCCAAAACGAGCTGTTTAAAGGCCTCAACAGCTTCTTCAGACGTTGGCCTCTCATTTTATGCGAAATCACGGCCGTAAGCCCGATGACCCATTAATGCCTATGAGTGCTCAAAAACTCTTTTGTGTGTGCCAATATGTGAGAGCTGGATTGCTTTGCTGTAGCGTGTCTCGTCTTGAGCGGCCGATTTTCTTTAATTCTCTGAAAACTTCTGGCAAAAAATGATGTGTACAACTCAGAGTTCAACATTTTCTATTACTCTAGTGGCACAGCTTGCGATATGATTAGCTTTTCTAAACACAAAGGCGATCACTTGTTTTGAGATGCTTTTTCCACGAACAACTTTTGTTGGACTAAACGCGTCTTGGAATACCCACATTGTCTATTGCTATTTTGTTTACAGCTCATAGACATAGATCCAAGATTCGTCACCTGTTACAATGATACAGACGTATTTTGAATCACCGCAGCTGGATATCTTCCACATTTCTTTACAACAATCGACACAAGCCGTTTTTTAAGCAATTGTCAAAGTATGCGGTATCCAACTAGAACGAGTATTCTTAACGACCAAATGGTTATGCAATATTAAATGCGTACTGGCCCCACTAATGCCTCTATCTCCGGATATGTATCCTAACGATCTTGCATTATGAATTGACGCACAGTATCGATTATTTCTCACACAACCACCGTTTTTGGACAGCCTTCACGAAATTCAATGCTCAAGGATTGACAGTCACATTTGAACTCGTTTTTTTCAGCATTTCACAGTGAATAAGTATGGTGCTTCCACGCGAAAAGTCGCAACCTGTCTCATCTGCATGTAATTCACGTCGAAAATAGTAATAAATCAGCGCATGAAATTTCATGAGTTAATTCCATCTTTTAGGCGAGATGCACTTTTCAACTAACTGAACAAAGAACAAATAGAGCTCGTAAGTGAAAACTGTACGAGTATATGTGAGTGTATGCTTAGAAACATCAAACTTCTCAATAAAAACCTCGAATTACAGCTTTAGACATGTAGTGTTGCAAAAACGACTCTGTAGAAAAAAGGTGAAGAAATTGAAGACCGATTCCGGCAGTTACCTGTGAGCTTTCCACACATGTTTGAGGCACAAACATTTTTTGTAAGGTGGTTGTTGCAAAGTCAAAGCCTATCCCGTCATGAGAAAGGCAACCTACGTATGATGCTGAATTTAGTTGCGTTAAAAATTTGTCTTCCAAGAATAATTCAATGCTAGAAAGCACATTTTTACATGTTCACAAAAACTATTTCGAGTTAGAACGCCAAACTCTAGTTTTATAGAGCATTTATTATTAATTAAAAAAAATATGCTGTGGTAACTTTTATCTATATATGAGTAGATACATACATATATAAGACGAATGTGTCATTTTAATTAAATATGTTTTTCCTCAATCTTTAGCCAATGAACGAATATCTTTGATGAATACTCTTTTTGACAAAAATACAATCAACAATTCACCAAAGTGCTCTGCCAAGCAAAATCCAATTTCGAACCAAAAGGGGAGATATACAAATTAAAGGAATCGATAATCTACAAAGCAAAAACATAAAAAAAGATAAATAAAGCAAAACAAGGGAGACAAAAAAAATAAAAAATTGATAACGAAAATGCTAAAACAGGCAAAACGAAAAAAGTATTGTAATTGCCAGAGGCAAAACTGAAAGGAAAAGTTTGATTTTGCTGACACCTGCTGTTGATCTCTTCAGATTCCTTGCCGACCTTTCGCTCATTGCACAATCCTTGAGTTTATACAGGGTGTATTAAACGTCACAAATCAACGGAGCTTCCAATAAATTCTAAGGGAAATGTTATTGTACTGCTCTTCTGCGAAGATCTATAGCTTTTGGCATTATTTATGAAATATATAATATAATATTATTGGTTTTGGGAATAGGTTCCCGCCCTCGTAAACGAGGTGTCGTTGCTGATACTATTTATTTTCGTGCTCGCTCTAGTAATGTACTGGTGATTTGAAGGTGTACGAGGTGTGTTCTGAAAGTATCGCGAATTTTGTGTTTTTTCAAAAATTATTTATTTATTCATTAATATCTATTTTGATCCCTTCAAAGTAGTCCCCATGAGGTATTATGCATTTATGCCAACATTTTTTCTAATCTTTGAAGCACTTCAATCTCACTCATTTTTTTATCTTGTTCAGCTGCTCCTTCGATGCCGTCTTTATCTCGTCAATCGTAGCGTAGCAACGCCCTTTCATTGGCCTTTTCAGTTTCGGGAACAAGAAAAAGTCACAGGGGGCCAGATCTGGGGAATACGGTGGCTGTAGCATCATTGCGCATAACTTGCAGGTAGTATTCCTTATTGACCGTTTTCCCCTGTGGCAAGAACTCATGATGCACAACGCCCCTGCAATCGAAGAAAACGGTAAGCAAAACTTTTACATTCGACCGAACTTGGCGCGCTTTTCGGTCTTGGATCGTGCGACAGTTTCCATTGAGATGATTGAGCATTGGTTTTCACGTCATAACTATAAACCCACGATTCGTCACCAGAACGAGCCAATCGATATGTCTAGGTCCTCAGCAACTTCTCTAACGGTGATTTTCTTCACTTCATCAATTTTTTCATCTGCTGTTGAAGTGCTCGGTCGTCCGGCACGCTTTTCGTCGTTCACATCTTCTCGGCCTTCTAAGAACATTTTGTACCACCGATAAACGTGGCTTTGGTCCAAAATATCTTCTTCGTGCTCTTAATTTCGTTTTCCACACAAAATTTGATACAGGTTCTCTGATTCATTCTTTTAAATGGCTAAAAATCGAAGACGAGCCGAAACACGTGCACGCACAGCAGCTGTCAACAATTAACTGAATACTCAAAATGGTCGAACTTGTCGGCGTGAGTGAGAGACATGAGTACCAACATATCGCCACAAAAGAAATCGAAATTCGAATAGAAATAACCTACGAAAATTCAAAATTCGCGATACTTTTTGAATACACCTTCTCTCTGTGAGGTCTCGATCGCAGTAGTTGACGTTCGTTTGAAGCGTAAAGATCCTTTCTATCCCACGTGAATAATGTCTACGTTCATTCTGAAAAACAGCATTTGCGCGGGAAGTCGTGCTTCATTATTACCTATTAAAGAGAAGTGCAGCTGAAACGTGTCATAGGTATATTGATCAATATTTACGCTTCAAACACAACTTGTAAAGAGTGGTTGCCACGTTTCAACAGTGGCAATTTCATCGTGAGTGATGAAGATTGCGAAGGGGTACCGAAAACCTTCGAAGATATTCAACTGCAATAATTATGAAGCCGCATGTCGAGTCCACACAAAAATAGTATCAGCCACGACACCTCTTTTACGAAACTGGGCGGAAACTCATTTCCATACCCAATAATTTGTTACAATGATATGTACTTCTTGTTTGTGCCGAGCTCCTCCTCCTACCTCTCGCGTGCATCTTGATGTTTTAAGCCGACTCCGAACGGCAAATTTTTTTTATGAGGAGCTTTTACATGACAGAAATACACTCGGAGGTTTGCCATTGCCTGGCGAGGGGCGACCCCTGTTGGAATTTTTTTTTTCATTTTGATGTTTCACAGAGATTCGAACCTACGTTATCAGAACCTATAATCGCTCAACTGCAGAATTTGGGCTGCCATTATGGTTCAATAAATATCTGAAAATTGAAATAAAATATACTTTATATTAAAAAAATTACTATGTTTACTCAGAGCCTAATAAATTCCATTAAAGTATATTCAAATATTTATTGTCGAAAAAGAAAAAATTGAATATGAAAAGCCTTCGAAACAGGTGTTTGCTTCATCTAACTTAACTTCATTTAACTCAACTGTTTGTGTACCACAGAATACTTTTAGTTGGAAATAGGAAATAGTCGTAGGGAGCTGAATCTAGAGAAATTGCTGGATGAAGGAATTTTACCATTGCTACCTATACCAATTGTGCGCCTTTGTGCTATCTTGGTGGAAGAAAACTTTCTGCCCCATCAATGGCGATCGACTCGATCAAAAAGCTTTGCACAATACGCTTCGCTGTTTGTTTTACGCTCTTCAACGCAACCGATGAGTGAAGGTAATGTTCATGCATACTATATTACCAAATATATATTGCTTTCCTTTAAGGGGGGAAGTACCTTTAGAGGGCCGAAAAAAACCAGTTTTTCGTGATTTATTTTTGGGAAAATGAAAACAGTGCACCTGAAATTAATATGATATATATTTAGGGCAATGCTCCAAGAAGAAAAAAGCGTATTTAACATTATTATAAATAAGCAATTAATTGAGTTATGGCGGTTCACGTAAATCGTGTCGCCGCTGACATCGAATTCGGCGTAAGCGATCCTGACCGCAACTTTCATCTGAAATCATAAAATCAAACATTATTTTACTCAGGAGGGTTTTTTATCCTAGATAGACTACAATCTCTAGCAAATTCGAAGATTAACCATTAAAATGAGGCTTCAAAAAAAACTTTTGGTTTTTTTTGCAAAAATTTTCAAACATTTTTGTGTTAAAAAGTATCTAAAAATTATTTTTTCTTTTCGTCCGTAGTCTATCTAGAGTAGCTTTTTATGCCCTTTAAAATGAAACCTTGATGAAGAAAATTGGTTCAATATTTTTTCCGTAATCACTTACGCCAATTTGAAAAACATGGTTTCGAGAAAACGCCGTTTAAAGTTCGCGGTCAAGGCTCGGTCGGCTCGGCGCGCGCCACTTTCAAGTGGCATATCTTCCATAATTTTCAAGATCGGCTTTTGAAATTTTGCAATAATATTCTTAGAGCATATACCTATCGGTTAAGACAATAAAAAAAAAATCGATTTTTTGAAACGTCTAAAGGTACTTCCCCCCTTAAGGTTGATTAGGTATCCTGTGTCGTTTTCAAATGCCGCATAACAAATATCAACCAAAACAAAACGGCGATCCAACAAATCGACTTGAAGTACGAAACTCACCCTGTAATTGAATTTTAGGTACAAAATAAAATTTGTGTATAAAGAAGAAAGTGAAAAGAGAAGCAAGTGAAAAAAATGAAGAAAAAAGTGAAGTATAAAGAAAAAAATATCTTTCTTCTTCATTCTATTCTCCATCTGCCAATTTGTGCTATCTGTTTTGTGTAAAGTTTATTTGTGCGTCTTCTCGCATTTAGTTGCTTATTGTGCCACTTGACGGAGATGCACAAATTGAAATTTTGCTCCTGCCATAAATTTTCGATGTTCAAAAAAAGTGTACACGAATTCCACGGCAGAGAACTAAAAGGTGCGACAATTTTGATTAAAATTTACTCAATGCCGAAAAAATGGAAGTATAAAACAATGAAAATGTCTTAGCAGATTCAATTGTTTTTTTTTTACATTCCACCATGTTTTTGTTGTTTTTGTCGTGTGAAACTCTTCTTGTCGTCTTTATAATAAGTTGTTTACTTGCTTCGCATTGTTCGTCGCTTATTTATTGCCAGACATTGTATGCACGTGTCAAAAGTATCTTAGCAGATTTCGTTTCTCGCTGTTATTTTTCTTATTTGAAATGTTGTTTTTTCTTTTGGTACGACTGTGCGTATGAGTGACAGCTATTAAGTGGTATTGCAGTTGTCAGTGTAACATATAAATTATTTGTCTGGATTGTATTAGTTGATTTGAATAATTCCTGCGTTTCAAATTGAATTAGGAGATTTTAAGTGGATTTTATTGTTTAGATTTTATTTAAATCGCACAAATGGTTCATTTGCACATGCAAATGTTTTGTTTTTTGGCATGCGTTTTTTTCTTCAGAGGAGGAAGCATCGAGTGCCCTGACCCCGTCCGTGTGGTAATTTAATGGCACTTAATGTTCTAACGTTTAAACCTGATATATATTACACATTTTTTATTTGTATGAGATGAGGGTGCACAATAATACCCTGCTTTGAAGCACTGACTGGTACTGATTTCTTTGCCTTGCCTCATGTGAATTTCACATACCTACTAATTTCAAAAGCAGCTTGCCTTAGAAAGTGGTGGCATTAAATGGTGAGCCAAAAATAACGGGCATACTAAGAAAGATTTCGCATATTAAATGGGCCAGCTGAAGAGTAAGATAGATTTAAATCTGCTTCGAAAATTAAGTATAAGCATTGAACTGTAACAAAAAGGCTGGGAGTAAAATTCAATGACGATTTAATGATATTAGAGATTTGTGTGCTCTAGACCCTGCTATTCCTGCTCCTACTCCTTGGAGCGTTTTGAAACCATCTGTGTACCGTTTTTGTGAGTCATCATTTAACCATGTTGAGTTAGTGTTCCAGTCTTCCCTGGATGGGAAGATAACCTTGTATCTCTTTATAAAATTGAGTACGGGTTCCGTGTGGTCATTCACCTGGGTTATGCACCCTATTCAAGATATTGAGGTGTTCAGTAAGATTTCCTGGTTTAAGTTTTTCTTTCATATGAAAATGGAGTGTTTGCATAGTAGCTTCCTTTTGTAATGCTGAATGTAGCGATGATTTCCATGCCAGCTGTTTGGGTAGTTCTCTTGACCCCTGTTATCCTTATAAAAAATACTGCAGGGCTTAATTCTTTTTCATTTTCATCCTCGTTTGTTCTTATTTTTGTGCTATTGGCATCATTAATACTTAATACTAGCTTCCTTTTCAAATTAATACAAAACTTTATGATTACTTGCTTGGGTATTAGCCATTGGACCCTAGTAACCTATAGCTCGACACATACTAAATTTGCTCGACACTTAACTCGAGTGTTTGCCCCCATGAAATCGAAGCCTCTAAAAGCACTGCTCAAAAAGTAAAAGATACCCTCACGCATCAGATGGACCCACCCATAAAAAATTTCTCGAAAAATGTAGTTAAAGAAGTGATAAAGAAACTTAAGAAAGAGAAGGCCCCTGCATATGACCTCTTAACAGGGGAACTACTGAGAAAAAATAATCACTTTCCTTACGTACATATATAATTCTACTACATTATCTGGTTTTGTTTCCCCTCAATGGAAGGTAGGAAAAAGCGCTGAACAAGTCGAATCATATCGGCCCATCAGCCTATTGCCTCTAAAGTAATGGAATCCCTTTTCCTCAAAAGAAGGATGCCTTTAATTGAATACCGAAATATAATTCCAAATCACAAATTTGGTTTCAGGAAAAACTCATAACCATCGAGCAAGTCCATAGACTCATAATCAGCGGCTTTTTTTGATACATCTTAAACCCTTGACTGCGTTTGGCATGATGGCTTACTCTATAAATAAAAGACACTCTTCCAATAAATAATTTATTAAGTCCTACCTCGAAAATCGATATTTCTTTGTCAAACAAGGCGAGGAATAGTCTGAACTATGTGCAAGTTCAGCTGGTGTACCCCAAGGCTGTATTATGGGCCCCATTCTATACTTGCTGTACACATACGATCTGCCAGCTTCTGGAGAAACAATAGTTGGAATGTTTGTGGATGACACTGTCGTACTTACAATTAACTCTCACTCCTATGTGGCGTCACAAAAACTCCAGAAAGGACTTGAAAAAATAACTCATTGGTTGAAAGAATGTCGCATGAAGTCAAACGAATCAAAATCTTCACAAGTCACTTTTGCGCTAAATCGAAAAACTTGCCCACCCGTTAAGTTCAATAATACAATTATTCCCCAAACTAACGTCATAAAATATCATGGCATGCATACTGATTGCAAACTTATCTGGAAAATTCATATTTTCACCAAACGGAATGTTCTAGGAATAAAACTCAGAAGCTTATATTGGTTACTATGATAAATAAAATTCTCATGTTTCTCTCGTAAGTAAGCTCTCCCTTTACTCAGCTATCTTGAAACCGATATGGACATAAGGCATTCAACTTTAGGACACTGCAGTTAACTCCAACATCGAAATTCTTCAAATAGTCGAAAACCCTCAGAATGATCTCAAACGCCCCTTATTATATCACAAATGTATACATTCATTCACAATAACTGAAGAAGTACGAAAATATGCCACATCACACAACACACGACTCTAATCGCACTCAAACCTTCTTGCCACAGAAATAATTGCAAATCTCATAACCTTCAGCAGACTCAAGAGAAAACCTGCATGAGATCTTTTGGTTAAATAATTATTTATCATAAATAAATAAGTTAAATAATTATTTATCATAAAATTAGTAAATGGTTGAACCACTGAGAGTATTCCATAAATTTTTTTTCTCTTAAAAAAATTAAATAGATTTAAGTAAAATTATTTCTTAATGTTTAAAAATAAGATCGCGATAAAGAAATGGATAAAAAAAAATATATATATATAAGTATATACTAAATTTATAAGTACATTGCACAGTCATACGTCGAATTAAAGGTGAATTCGCTCTTTAAAAAATTTGCTTAATAATTACAGTAGACTGGCAGTAGAAGGAACCCCGGATTGAGAGAACTACTCGATGGAGAGGACCACAGAAATTCCTTCATTGAGTACTCTGTAGAGGCAACTTTGCAATTTCTGTATAATTTCGGTTATATTACAGTTATGCCAGATTGCATTACATATGTTTAGCGTGTACATACATTTAAACATTGTCCGGTATGCAACCATATTTGACGCGAAACTGCAGGGTATATCATCAGTTTTGACTGTAACTAAAGGCATCAATAAAAAACGGTGATATGCATTGACAGTCTATCTGTCTTTAAAGCTGCAAAAATGTTTCGTATTACTATCGATTCTCTATACCATTTTCAGCAACTACTAATTAATCTGTCACCAAAAGTAAAACTCATGTGGGTGCCTAGCCATGCAGGTATTACAGATAACGAATATGCCGACAAGGGAGCAAAACGTGCTTTAAAATTGTGCCTCCACTACCACATGCCATTCGGACAAAAATCCATCCAAAATATATTCTTCAAAGCTATGGGTTCACGGCAAGAATGTAATTGGTCCAATTATAAACACCAATACAACAAAGTGAATCTTCATGGGAACGGGATCATCTTACCAACAAACACATCAACCTGGATGAATGAATGTTTTATACGCCTAAGGTTAGGCCACTGCCTTCTAATACATGAAAACATATTGAAGAATACTCAGCCACCATCATCTGATCTAAGTGTACGTCATATTTTGCTAAGCTAACTCCCATCTACGCACGCAATATTTTGCAAATAAAAACCCAATTGAATCTCTCCAATGCAACAGAAACCAACGTAAAACTCATTTTCAACTTTTTAAAACATTTGAACATGGTACATCTATTGCTGTGCTCTTATAAATAAATAATAATAATACATTGTACGGTGTAAAGTAATTCATTACGGTCCAGTACATTATAGCGATTGTGTGAAGTTAGTGATAACAAGGTACAAAATCTTTTGATAGTTTACTATGAAAGTTAAAAAGTGATTATCACTTAAAACAAAGTGCGAAATTATACAAAAGCCCGATAAAGGTTTTACATCTAAATTATTGGCGGATCAAAATGGTGTGACCACATCAACCATATCACGCATGAAAATTTGTAAAATGAAGCTTCTAAGGGCATCATCAGCGTGCACTATAAAACGAAAATCTATGAAGAAAGGTAAGTTTCCTTGATGTGAAAAATTGATATGGTTCATCAAGCAAAGAAGCCCACACATTCCAGTTTCTGATAATCTTATGAATTAAAGAGCTAAGCAACTGCATGAAAAAATGTATGGGAATGGAAATACCTTTAATTCAAATTCTTCCTGGCTTAATGGATTTATGGCTAGACTCGGAATTAGACTGTTGAGAATTTTTATTGAAAACCTGTCTTCTGATCAACAAGCAGTGCCAGCAAAGTTTCACTTTTTATTCTCAATGCACTTGTGATAAACCGGAAATCTTCCCAAAGCGATCGAATAGGAAGGTTGCCATGGTAAATCAAAACGACACCAAGCCGCCCGCAACTTGAACAGTTCAAAGAGGATCCATTGAGTGATTCCATGTGAAATGGTAAAAATATGTTGGACTTCATCTTTGGTATTTCGGAAAATTTGTTTATTTACATATATACGGGAAATAAGGTTATAGGCGTATGTTAAGAGTGCATTTAAGAAATAAAAAAAAAGTAATTTAATCTTAAGACGTTTTGTTGATGTTGATAATTTGAATATAGAATTAAAGAGAAAATGAAGTCCCCTTAAAATTTTAATTTGAAAACCAAATATCTTGGGGTTTTGTAATATCTTTATAAATTTATATATATTTTTTTTTTCATTTTAAATAGGTAAGATAAAATGTATACAAAAAAATTTGTTTAAACTTTTTTGGAACATTTTTTCACTTTTGTTAAAATCAATTTAAAAATCTTTTTTGGGAAAACTTTGCTTTTTTGTAATGAAATAACGTTTCTTTGGAAAACTTTTTGTGTATTTTTGTTTTCAATTTTTTGTGCAAGATTTATAGGAACAAAGTGTCATTTTTGAAACCGCACACCATTCCTCCTTACCAGTACGTTTGTAACCACTTCGCTAGAGCAGTATTTTGCTCTGTTTTGCTGCACCTACGCATTTGATTACATATCGAAATGTTGATTCCTAATATGAAACTTTCCGTGATTACTGATTACTGAGAAAAAAAATTGAGGGGTGTGTTTTTCAAAAACTGGTAACCTGAAAGATTATTCTTAAAAGATTTTAACAAAAAAATAAATTTGTTCCAGAAAATTTCAAAAATTGTTTTTAAGCAGTTAACAGGTTAAAAAGCTAAAAAAAATTAAAAAAAAAACAGAAGTTAAAATATCTTTACTTTAGAAAACTCCATACCAACAACAACATTAGTTCAATTCAATATTGAAGAAATTTATAAATTATTTAAATTTAGTTATTACTTTAAAAATGTTATTTATAAATTATTAAATTTTTTGACGTGATAACGTCTTACAATTTGATTTAGCCGGCTGCGCGCACGAAAAAATGCGTCGTTACCTTGCTCATGCGTCGTTACCTTCCTTGAACTGCAAGCGAGATCGCGGAACGAACGAGAAAGAGCACAATCGGCCCCCGCGTTCGGTAACGTTCGACATCTCGCTCTCTCCTACTTGAGTGAGCATATATATGTATGTATATGTATGTATATGTATGTATATGCACATTTGTATATAAATTCACATATGTACTTGTATTTGCATATGCCTTCTTTCTGTGTGCATGGTAACGAACCATTTCTCTGTTGAGAATAGGACGATGATAGGGAAAGTAGGAAATGAAAGGGAATGTTTCGAGTGTAATACGTCTTGAAAAAGGCAAATCGATTCAATCGAAATTGAACATATCTTTCATGAATTTGATAAATGTTCCGTAATTTTTCTCGTTTATGTAAATGTAACTTGATCAATTCCATTGCGATTCCATTTACCTCCTTCTCTATATAAATACAAAATATCTATCAAACAAATAAAATTAAAAATTTCTTTTGAAAAATGCAACCATTGCAACAGTATTTTCTTATGACGTTGTCACCTTAAACTATTGTCAGTAAACCGACTTTACAGACAACCTCTTTTTTATAAACTATTAATTTTTTTTTCAAAATCTTTTCACTTTACTTCTTATTAAACTCAGATATACAAACAAAACAATTTTAAGAAAAGATGTAGGCTCATGTCCAAAATACTTGCATTACTTGACATGGAATCGCTCATTTCAATATTTTATTGATGTTATAAAACTTGCTTGAAGAAAGGCCTATGAAAATGCGCTAATACGGACGAGGACCTTTTCGGCTGCAAAATAATGAAATGACCTTCAAAATGAACATAAGTTATCAAATAAATTGTATTTATGTGTTAAAATAATACAATTTTAACCATCAGTCAAAATTTTTCCACAACTTTAATGCAGAAATGCAAAATTGCTTTGACTCTCTTCCACTCTTTAAAACAAAAAAAATCGCTGACCATCGCAAACTTCGCTTATAAATTCAATAAATAACTTAGGGAAGCGGAATGTATGATTAATATGCCTCACTTTGTTATGCTAACTGAAAGTTTAGTAAGTAAGAGAGCTGGGGAGGTAAAATGAGTAAATGCCACAATTACCACAGAAAAATTGCAATTCATGTAGGAATAAAGTGGCATGGAAATAACAGATGCAAAGTACTGAAATATAATAAATGCATTAAAAGTTGAAGACAAGCATAAAGAGACAAAGGAGTATATAAGAAATATGATATATTGAAAGCACACATTCCAACTATTCAGATACAATAACAAGAGGAGGCGAAAGATTTTAGCACTTTTTATGATAAAAAGTGCTGTGCACTATGTGACTGCTTTCAAGTGAGCAACAATAAGAGGTCTGCCCCAAAGTATAGTACTCGACTTCTTGTCTTAACACATTTATATACAAATATACTTGTATATAAGGGCTTACACCCTTTTTGGGTGTTTGGCCGAGCTCCCCCTCCTATTTATGGCGTGCATCTTGATGTTATTCTTTAACATTCACTCGCTGGTATTCTTCTCTGTCAACGGGCTGGTGGCAAGTGCCTAAGTGGCCGCCATTGGATTAAATGCTGTAAATGGACTTTCCAGCTGCGGCAGGAGCTGTGGAACGCGTTTTTTACCAGAACCGTTTGACCGGACCTCTGAGTGGCATTTTGCAAATTTGTAACTACTGAAATTCTCGCGATTTGGAGTGCCACATTTTTATAGAAAATGCGCAGAGAAAATTTTTTTGAAAAAATGTCATCAGTTCTTGAAAACTTGTTGCACCTTAGCAACAATAGAAAAAAAATGGGTTCGGCTATTTCAACAAGAAGAATAGGCCCATGAAAACAAACTGGGGGACGGTAGTGCACAAAAAACTCCAAAAGGTCCAAAAAGAAGAACTGCTCGATCAAAGAATTGATTGTGGTTGACAGCGAAAGATCTACAGCTAAGAAAGGAATGAATTTGGAAGATTTTTCGTCAATGTTTGCACATACAAAAATTTAGTACCGTTAATGTTCACACCCCTCAATAAACAGCGATAATTGGGGAGTTGTAAAACTTTTTTTCAATTTTATCAGACTTAATTGTGACTGTCGATGAAAGCTGGATTAAATAGTGTGATCTGGAGTTCATACAAAGGTCAATGAAGTAGAGAAAAAGAAGAGAAAGTTCGGCTACCAAAGAAATTCGAATTGTTAAATTCGACACCTTAATGTATGGCACAGAAGCTTGGATGATGACATCTTCTGATGAGGCGTCCCTTGGGGTGTTGGAAGATTTGCACATTGGTGTTGACGAGTATTGCAGGGAATGAAGCAGCTACGTTGGCTGGATCATATCGTCCGAATGGGAACAAACGCTCGGCTCTGAAAGTATTTGATGCTGTACCAGCTGGTGGTAGCAGAGGAAGAGGAAGGCCTTCTCTGCGTTGGAAAGATCAGATTAGAGCCCTTAAGGCATGACATGAGCTTTCCACTTTTTTTAATTTAGGAAAGTTATTTATTTAAAGTCTTTGAATGCAATAACTCTTACAAACCAGTCCCTCATTCTTACAAACGGCCCTCAGCCCTCTTGTTTTCAACTTCGTTATGACCTCAAGAGTAGCGCGAATGTTGCTGTACGCCGATGAAGTCGCGCTGTTATATGAAGTTGCGGATACTTTAAAAAATAAAGTATCACAGTGTGTAAGAAAAAAAGTACAGAGCACGTCAACTTCGCATTTAATGATACTGATCAAATTTCAGTACCAATCATTGGTACTGTAGAGGTAGCCACAGTTGATAGCTTCAAATATCGTGGACTCATTGTAAGCAATGATTGCGCACTAGACCGCAAAGTGACGAGCCGCCTATCAGCCAGCTGGTAAAGTTGGTGCGCAATATCAGAAGTTCTGCGTGGCAGAAAGATGCTGTGGTGCGACCCGAAATGAGATTTGCCTCTGAGTGCTGGCCGCTGTCCGCTAAGAAGAAACAATGGATCCATGTGGCGGAGATGTGAATGTAGACAAAATAAGCAATAAACACGTCAAAACTAAGTGAGAAATTGAGGGAAAATCGCTTGCGCTGGTATAGGCACATCATGAGAAGACCAGATCAGCATGCAACAAAGAAATTGTTAGCTCAGACGCGTCCATCAATGGGACGTGGAAAATCTTTTAAATTCTGGCTGAGCATCACTCAAAGTTATATGCAGCGGAATGGAGTAAACGAAGGGACAACTTATGAACATTTAACCTGGAAATTGCGTACGAAGAGGGCCGACTCCAGCAACGGATCATGGCGAGGAAGAAGCAGAAGAAGAAGAGGAAGAAGAAGAAGTGGCACTTGGTTTAATGAAATCAATATTTAAGTCAAAGAAATCCAGATTCAAATCAGCATTTACGGGAATGAAGATTTTGCGTGGCAGTGAGATAAAAGCGGCCAGAGAAACTCATCTTGAAGCAAAATCTTAATTTTTTCTAGTATAAAATAAAAAAAAAAATGTAAAATCATTCTCAGCATACCATAAGCATACTAGGTGACCAACTTGTCAGCCGATCTTCGCAAGCTTCCATATGCCACTCACTACGCAGTTGCACAGATGGAGCTCCATGGTACAATCAGATTTTACTTTCTTACAAAGTATGCATATTTCACTTTGTTTGGTTCGGCGGAATAAAAAAATAATATTTTTGGCCGAATAGAAAAACTTTATTTTTGGCTAGCCATTCACAAAGTAGCAACTAACGAACATAAATCAATTATTAAACAAACATTAGCAATAAAATAAGACTTAAATAAAGTATAGCGCGCCATTTTCGCAAATGAAAGTTGCAGTTTAATTTTAAAAATTCTTGTTTCATAGATATACACTCAGTGCAGCCATTCATAAGGTAAACAAATTGCGTCCTACTGAATTCCATATCTACTCTTGAATACCAACCTCTTTACACGTATATATTACGTAACTACCGGATTTTTCCCGCTACTGCATTGAACGTACGTAAATATTGTACTTATTCAGGGACTCACTTAAATGGCCATTTGTGCCATTGCCACATTACTTGAATTTCTTCAATACTACTACATATATCTATGTCCTCTCCTTCTCCAACTAACTATGCACATGGAATGGCCTGCATCCATGAGCTTTGCTAAGTAATGCAAAACTGCATTCTTGCTTTCATCCTCACTTACGCTTTCACGCAAACAATCATACAAATACACGCTCACACATGTACATACTCGCAGTGAAATATCAAACTAGTCAGAAGAGAATACTGGTATACAACTGACTTAAATAGAAGTACTCCGAAAAATATCAGATTTGTACCGATTATAAAGCGATGTATTCATGTTTTTTTTTTAACTTCAAATTTTTAATTAATTATGTTTTTATTTGAATACGTATTAAACAAGTTTTAGAAACTATCAAAATGAATACATATTCAGTTATATATTAGGTATTTCATTGAATATATCGCGCTTTGCTAACAAAGCCATCTGGAAAAGATAAAATATACATATTATGTATGTGCTGTCCATCAAACTTTCACTGTTACATGCAATGAAAAGTCATTTTGTTTAATCCTTGGAATGATACCAATTTTCGGAGACTCACGTATTTATTTTCCCTTTCTATCAATACTTAAAAAATGTAAGACTAATATTACATTATTAGCAAATTTAAGGCTGCTAAATAGAACTGTGTAATATTTTAAAATATACTAAGGTTTTTATTTCGTATTTATGAATTTTTTTCATCTCAAATTAGTGGTTGTGGTCCATAAATGAACTAGTCCGAGACTCGTCTATTTTGCACTAGTTTGAGACTAGTTGGTTTCAAATGCAATTGACAGCTCGTAGAACATCGCCATGTAAAAAATACCAGTTTCACATATGGAAAAAAGACAATTGCCCGACTAGTTGCGTACCCGCCTCATACTAGCTACGTCGTACATAGTTTACAACTAGTACATTTGACTACAGGGTATGTATGTATGTACGTAACACGCATGCATGTACTCGTATGAAGTATATTGGTCAGTTGGCTTGTTATTGATATGGCATTTACTCAACGTATCTGTTATCACAAAGGGATTCCAGGCAACCAGTACACTTAGAGCAACAATAACACCAAGTTAATAGAAAGAGAGAGAGAGAGAAAAAAAACGTAGTTATTGAGTGAATGTAAACAAACGCGTGGCGCTGGAAATTGAGAATGTTGCTTCTTCTTCTTACTTCATGCTGCGCTAGTACTGTCAATCCATCTCGTCAAGCAAACGTATAGTCTGCGAGTGGCACGTATCCTTTGCACTGCATGCCTCATCATTTAAGCACGTACATTCATGCTTGTACGTTGATTCGTACATAGTCATACATTCGCTGATTTGTATGTGCCGCTGCTGTCGCTCGTTAGCAGCTACATAAGTACATTTAATGTTTACTTAAGCGAAGCTTTGATGGCATTAAACACTTTGAAGAGTGATAGGGTTTTAGATAGAGAGGAAAAAATGCTTGAGTGCAGGATGTAAATAATGTTAGTAACTGTAATTATTGAGTGAGAGGTATTTAGCACATGCATGAACACATACATACATATACATCCAAACGATTAAGTACGTGTATGGTTAAATGCAAAAACAAAAAAAGCAAAAATTGAAATTGAATTGTCATTTGAAAGCAATGAAGTTGCCACCAACTAACCATTGAATTGCCACTAAAACCAACTTTTTCAATAATTCTCTTCATAAAAATAGTATAGAAATAAAATTTTCTCGCACTGGATTCATGCGTGTGTGTCTAAGTTTTCCTATTTTAATAGAAGTATGAGCGCAACCTTTTAATTTTTTTTTTCAAAAATATGGACTTTCACTTCTATTAGCTTTCTTTATTAGGTCTGGATTCTGAATAAGCTATGCTACAAAATAGAACAAGCTAACCCAACGTCTTCGTCAGGGATACGCCGAACTTGTAAAAACCATTTTAGAATTCAAACACTTTTTTTTCTGCCGATGAGCATCAGATGAAAGAAAACAATTTCGAAATCGGATGGAAATTGGCGAAGTTAGGAGTTATTCTTCACATCAACCTACTGAAAAACGGTTTTATGGCAATAAAATGAGATTTTGGGGGTGTATTGGAAATTTCTCCTATACCATTCTTTTCAGTTTTTCATAAGCTACAACCCTCACCATGTCCGATCCAAAGTTTTTTTGCAACTTTTTTTTTTGTACCACAGTGTATTTTAATAAAAATAAGAATGTATATCCACTGACGCTTGTTTAGGTCGAGTCTTTCCTTCAGCACATTGTGAGCCTATTGATTTTATTCGCTAACCCCTGTCGTGTGACGTCTTTAATCTGATGCTTTCAAGTATTTTCCGAGCGGCAAAATTTAATCGCTCAGGCGTCATATAACTATTATAAGAGCGCACAGTTGTTGTCGTATGCCCTTGATATTGATGTCATCTTCGGTTATTTAGAAACCGACATTAACACCGATAATAATCTCTGCCCTGTAATCCAACGGAGAACCTGTCTTGTCACCAAGTGTTACTTTGGATTAAGTGGAAAAATTGAGTAATAAAGTTCTTTCTCGACGAAAAAAATCACACTTAATACTAAGCCCCTCATAATGCCCGTTATAGTGTATAGCGCAGAAATTTGAGCGATGACAACATCCATTGAGGAGGCCCTTGAAGTGATCGAGTGAAAGATTGCGCGGAAGAGTTTTGGATCTATGCCCATTGGCGACGGCGATTATAGTACGCGATGACACAATTTGCTATATACGCTTTACGATGACATAAGGCCTCCTCTATTATCTGCTCGACGAACTTGAGGAAACATTTACATTCGAAGGCAACAACACAGTAATCGTCCAGGATTCGTAGTAAGGTGATTAAGCTCTCCGCTGCTTTATCCTATTTTTCACTCTACCTCCATAATTTATTTCGATATTGAATTGCTTCGCAAACTTCTGTCGCATCGTACGAATTGAAGAGTTTCTTTCAAGGAAAAATGGAAAGGCAAGCACAAAATGTTCGCGCACATTTCGCAGAAAAATTTGATTGCTAGTTAATGGATATTTCTTTAAAAGTATATTTTCATTACTTTCAAAGAAATGTGTAAAGAGAATATTTTTCTCCGAAATGAAATTCAGCAGCTGCGCTGAAAATTCACTGATTTCTTCTTCATTAAACTGGAAGTATCTGTGCATTTTGTAAGAAATCAACATTAATCACAACTGAACAAATATTTGAAATCCACCTGAGATAGCTTTTTTCTATTTGAAATGTTTTTTTTTTCTACCTCAGTGCTGATAGCTGGCAGCATACACACCAATACGTGCATATTTCCATGTGCACATATTTGCTGAGATTACCGACAGTCACTTTCCTTGATATTCAAGTCAGCTGCAGGAGATTTGCAAATATCAATGCTCAACTGAAATACATACTATATATTTGTATGTGTGTATATGTGCAGTGTGTAAAGTTACAATGACTAAGTTGATAGGAGAAGAAGGTCGGCACAAAATTGAAGCTGCAAAATGAAAATGCAGAAAAAATAATATTCGGCAGGCTGCATAAAATGAAAAACTAACAGAAACGACAATTTTTTTAATATCTTAATAAAAATATAGTTAATGGGCATGTATTGTATTTGCATTGATACTTTGATTTTGGGAAATATAATTTCATACAAAATTATTTATCTGCACTTATTTGGAGAGGTGGTCCGTAGGAAATCTGTTTGATTTTATCCACATATTTCATTGCAGAAGATTTCTTAGCAAAACAATGAACTCTATACTATCATACCGTGCGACAGTAAAAGTCATCCAGGAAAAACCCTATATGCTCGTGAAACTAGGAATTCCTTATAGTAATGTTGCATACCCAGTTTTGTATTTTCTTATGAACTAAATTTTTTAAAGGACTTTGAAATTTCTGAACAAAACAATTGAAAAAAAAAAGTTTTAAATACTTAAACTCATACTATGATAAAGGGTGTTTTTTTTAGAGGTTAGGTTTTCAAGTTGGCACTACATTTTTCGTAGATGGTCTTTTTGATAGCTGTCACTTGATTTATGCTCAATTTGGTTTGCCATTTTATAATGAATAGACTTACACCTGAACAACGTTTGCAAATCGTGCAAATTTATTACGAAAATAATGGTTCGGTTCGCGCGACGCATCGAAGAAAATTTTGTTCAGCGATGAAGCTCACTTTTGGTTGAATGGGTATGTCAATAAGCAAAATTGTCGCATTTGGAGTGAACATAATCCACAAGCCATTGCTGAGACGCCGTTACATCCTCAAAAAGTCACTGTTTGGTGTGCTCTATGGGCAGAGGGAATCATTGGTCCATATTTCTTTAAAAATGAAGCCGGCCATAATGTTACAGTCAATGGAGAGCGCTATTGAGCCATGATTAATGACTTTTTCATGCCTGAATTGGACGATGTTGATGTGGACGACCTTTGGTTCCAACAAGACTGCGCTACATGCCATACAGCCAACGCAACAATCGATTTATTGAAGGAAACTTTTGGTGAGCGCATTATCTCGTGCCGTGGACCTGTGGCGTGGCCTCCAAGATCGTGCGATATAACACCGCTGGACTATTTCTTGTGGGGCTATGTGAAGTCGCTTGTCTACGCAGATAAGCCCGAGACGATTGACGTCTTGGAAGAGAATATTCGGCGCGTTATTGCTGACATACGGCCCCAATTGCTGCAAAAAGTGGTCGAAAATTGGGCCTCTCGGCTGGAATTTATTCGAGCCAGCCGCGGCGGCCACTTGCCCGAAATCATTTTTAAAACATAATGGCAAACCCTTATCTTTATAATAAAGCTAAATTCTTGGCCATAACATTAAATTATATACGTTTTATTTCATCTTGAAAACCTAACCTCTAAAAAAACACCCTTTATTAATTCGAGTATCAAACGAAAGAAAATATATGCAGCTAATAAAAATAAGAGTTATTTACTTTTCGCCAGGACAAATATAGTGCCATAATTTCTTCTGAAGCATTTATCCTTAAATACCCTAAACATTTTCCACTGAATTATTTCGAAAAATGTGTATGTTAGAGGTATATATTTTCAGTACTTACTGTATACCTGAAATTCGTTCTTATTGCTGTTTCTTAACAACATAAAAAATAGTTAAACTTTCCTCGTATGAAGCAAAGTATACGCAGTGGCCACCTTTGTTTAAGTTTCGCCTTTTAAATTTTAAAGTCCTTTAAGAAATTAAATAGATGAGTAAATGAAATACTGAGTATGCACGATTACTATATAAATATGGCTTTAGTTCTTGCACGAGCTATATTTTATATCCACGTACACCAAGATCCTTACGAAAAAATTTTTACGTAGTCGAAAGTCGTAGACAAAGGCTGACAAGTTGAAAATAACGATGAATCAACATTTCGGCATCTTCTAAAGGGTGGTTAAGTTTTAAGGGCCGGTGTTTATTTTGAATCAAATACAATTTTTTTTTAAATTATTGTCATTCCTCTTTTTTATGATAATACTGGTATGACTCAATTACGTGTGGAACAAAATATTGGCTAAATGGCCGCCGGTGCCTCGGCGACACACCTCCATCCGATGGTCCAAATTTTCGATGACGCTGAGGCATAATTGAGCTTCTATGCCGTTAATGTGCCAAATTATCTCATCCTTTAGCTCTTGAATTGTTGCTGGCTTATCGACGTACACCTTTTCTTTCAAATAACCCCAAAGAAAGAAGTCCAACGGTGTCAAATCATATGATCTTGGCGGCCAAATGACATCGCCGCGACGTGAAATTATTCGGCCATCAAATTTTTCGCGCAAAAGAGCCATTGTTTCGTTAGCTGTTGCCGCGGCGGCAATTTTGCCGATATTTTGTTCCATACGTAATTGAGTCGTACCAGTATTATCATAAAAAAGAGGAATGACAATAATTAAAAAAAAAAATGTATTTTATTATAAATCAACACCGGCCCTTGAAACTTAATCACCCTTTATAGCCATTCTTTTTTGAATTCGAATACCTATGACTAAAAAAGTATTTTGCCTTAAAGCCGTGTAATTTTTTTTTCTACACAGTGGATTTAGTCATTTTATCAAGGTTGTAAATTATCTTTCATTTGAATTAAAGAGCTTTTTAATCAAAAATTCAATAAGAGTTAAACATCGAGCCCATCACTGCACCAAAATATTTTCAAAATTCACTATTTTCCTAGTAGGTTTTCATATCATTTTGAGCAGCAACAGCTTTTGTTTGTATGCTCCAACTCCCTCTCTGTCATTCTCTCTCTCAGCATTTTCTTCTGCCACTCAAAATACGTTCGACAGCAAAAATAAATACGTAATTAAATATTTACAACCGTCGTCAAATGCGCATTCATCTGCACACAAATTCTCTTTGAATGGCTATGCACGTGCACTAACAATTTCGGCATGCATGACACATACGTGACATCAATTGTAAATAAAATACAAATATGCATAGTTCATTTACATTCAAATATATGCAATTGTCTATAAGCGCACACACACAGATACAAATATACCAAATACTTCAATAAGACTCGCGCGCTTTTTGTGAATGCTCCTATGTTTGGCGAATTCACTGCGTCTCTTTTGCAGTTTTATTTTATTTGCTTTTTCTGTTTGTTTTACTATGCATCCTTTTAGTAAGAAACAAATTTATACCATTTTTTATTGAGCCATCTATGCAGAAGTTGCTAAGAATTTACTATATTCTTGATGCTTGAATCAGTAATGTTATTATCTCTGCACAAAGTACTAGACAGCAAGCTTCTGTGGACCTACCGAATGTGGAGGAAAAAAGGCCAATAATTCCCTCTACACATGTCACAGATGGTTGGATGAGTGATACATGAGTGGTACACAGCAGTGATCAGACCGACAGTAAACAAAGGGACTTTGGTGTGGTGGACCATGACTAGAAAATCTACATAAATAGCACCTGAGACAAAGAAGCCACGACGGGAGCGCTAATTACGACTCCATCTGTGGCCCTCGAGCACATACTTGACCTACCACCGATAAATCTTTTTGCAGAAAACTTTGCAGCAAAATCTGCAGGTCGGACTATGTGGCTCCGACTTTCAAAGGATAAAGAAATTTCCGGATTGCTATCGAAAGAGAAGGATGGCGTGAGGACTTTAGTTCTAAACGCAATGCAATTAATCTTTTTACGGACGGTTCTAAAATGACAAGTTGAGTAGGCGCTAGGAGTTTCAGAGTTAAACTTAAGCTCCAAGTCGTATGAGCTTCCAGATCGCTGTTGTGTATTCCAGGCTGAGGTTTTTGTAGTTGGAAAGGCAGTAGACCCATCTTGTGATACTATTGGGATCAACTGCAGGGCTAACTTTTACATACATAGATAGTCAGGCAGTAGATAGGCTGGCAAGCACACTGAAATTCTATAGAGTTCGAGGTCATAAGTTCATTGAAGGAAGCGGGTCAGTAGACGCTATTGCAAAACATGGGGCTTATCTATCCTCGGACTTTGTTAACCAAATTCAATATGAATATTATACAATGAACTAGACGAAATTATGATCAGACCATTCAGGACGAAATGGAGAGCTTGCCCCTTGAAGGAATGCTAAGCCGATTACAGTCGTACTCCACTTATACTATTTATCACTATTACGAAGAGATTGTAAAACCATGATAGGCGTGCGGATGGGACATGGCCCAGTAACAGCGTACGCGATGTTGTCGTGCCTAACTCGACAGCTGGCGTCTGTGTACAGTTCCTTGATCAGATTCATGATTTTATTAGGTGCACCTTTGCAAACGAGGGCTTTCCAGATGGCTTCGTGGTTAATAGAATCAAACGCTTTTTCGATGAAGTCGATGAAGCAGAGTTGAAGCGGCGTGCGCGATTCGACCGACTACTCCACGATCACTCTAAGCGTGTCTATATGATCGACACATGAACATTGCGGTCGATAGCCAGCTTGTGCGTCACTCACCAGTGCATCAGATAATCTTTTATTGATTATGTGGGCTACAATCTTGTTCACCATGCTGAGCAATGCGATGCCTGTCCAGTTTTTGCATTCGGCTAAGTTCCCCTTTTTCGGCAAGAGCGGAATGACGCCCTCCTTAAGTGGTTTCGTGGCTTGAGCGAGGTATTTGTAAAGCTGCGTATTGTGCGGTAGTGGTCAGAAGTGCGATGTGTCTCCGCTGCTGGTGGCTCGTTTATCAAATTCACAGTATTGTCTGAGTATAAAAATATGTATGCTGTTTTTTTTGTTTTTAAATTACAAAAAGTTCAAAGTTTGGACTTATGTAAAGGGTGGTTAAGTTTCAAGGGCCGGTGTTGATTTTGAAAGAGGCCGCGGCCTCGGCGTTACACCTCCATCCGATGGTCCAAATTTTCGATGACGCTGAGCATTATTGAGGTTCTATGCCATTAATGTGCCGAATTATCTCATCCTTTAGCTCTTGAATTGTTACTGGCTTGTCGACGTACACCTTTTCTTTCAAATAATTCCAAAGAAAGAAGTCCAACGTTGTCAAATCACATGATCTTGGCGGCCAATTGACAAGTGGCACCGTCCTGTTGAAACCACATATCGTCGACATGCATATCTTCCAATTCGAGCCATAAAAAGTTCGTTATCATCTCACGATAGCGAACAATATTCACAGTAACTGCATGACCGACCTCATTTTGGAAAAAATACGGCCCAATGATGCCGCCGGCCCATAAACCGCACCAAACAGTCACTATTTGTGGGTGCATTGGTTTTTCGGCAATCACTCTTGGATTTTCATTCGCCCAAATGCGGCAATTTTGCTTATTGACGAATCCACTGAGGTGAAAATATGCCTCATCACTGAAGATGACTTTCTTCACGAAGTTCGCGATATGCATTTTGATCGGAACGCCCGATTTCATAATAAGCCTGAATAACTTTAAGGCATTGCTCGATTGTGTATCATTCCATAGTTCAAATTGAGTTGGTCTGGTATTAAAAAACGTCAAATAAAATGCAGAAGAAACTTGACGTTAGGTGTTGTTTACATTCAATATCGGCCCTTAAAATTTAACCACCCTTTATCATATATGGGTTTAGTAGAAGAATAGTTACTATTTTCATAAGAAAGTAGTAGAGTTAAATAAGTCCCATTGTTATAATTATTAAACGTACTGTGTATGCTGTATTTAAACTTACGTCCTTCCCTTTATATCAGCATTGAGAAATATTTTCTTCTTTACTAAAATGCAAAGAATTGTTATATGTACAAGTATCTTTATATAATGCGATCATTTTGATTAGCCAATTTAATTGCCGCTGCTTATTCTTAATTTTATTTCTTTTGTTAATGATGTGCTGTTTCTATGTTAGTTTTTCATCTATTGGTGTTCCAAGATATTTTTCTGTTGGAAAGATTTTTATTTCGTTGTTTTTTAAAGTAAGTTATTTTGATGTTTCGTCACTGTTAGATGCCTTTAGTTCAGTATCATCTGCAAACTCTGCTATGTATCATTGCATTACGTGTTGACGGAGTTGGCACATCTGCGTTCTATATAAAAGAGGTCTTAGTACACTGCCTCGCGATACTCCAGCTGCTATTGGTAAGATATTGGGATATTCGACATAAAATTGTATATACAATTTTTGATCACTTATGTAGCCCTTTGTGGAGCTCTATTTGTGGAACAGCATCAAGACGCATGCCACAAATAGAAGGAGGAGCTCAGCCAAACTTCTAGCAGAAGTGTGCGCGCAATTATTTATTTTTAATTTATGTAGATCTTCAAAATTTCATGATAGTTTTATGGCGCGTTGGAATTTATGCAAACATCCTTTAGGCTAAAATTTTTAGATTTAGTAGGCCAGGTAGGTAGTTAGGTAGTTAGGGGTAGTCAGAATTTTCAAAAAACTACATTTGTTTATATTTTCTTAAAGTATAGTTTCTTAAAAATATTGTGTGAAAATTTGAAGGGAATCTGACAAATACTTTTCGAGTTATTCAGCAATTAACAAAGGGCGCTCGGGCGCTCCGTAATCAATAGCAAAACTTTAAACGCGTTTTTTTCAAAACCATATGTTTTGAACTGGTGATCATTGAAACTTAAAGACCGCTTGGTGCATTTCAATCAAATTTATACTGCTCTTAAAATACATAAAAAACTCGTGCCTCATAGAAGCATTTTTTTTTTTAAATTTCGATCTTTTTAAGCAATTAATAGTAGGTTTGTTTTTCGCAAATCTGAAAAATATTTCCTGGGGCTATTGTTAATTTTGAAAAAAAAAAATCATCGATCAGGCACAAAATTATCTACTAATAAAACTGCGATTGATTTTAGATGAATCTCCAAGGACTTGTGATGATCACTCCAAGGGACTTCTGGAAAAATGGGCTCCCCACAAATAGCGATAACTTTTACAATTTTAATTTTTTTTTTAAGTTTCACTAAAGTTATGTCGAAACATGATATATTAATGCTATGTTTTTATTTTTGTAAAATAAAGTAATTGACTAGCAAAAAGATATGATTGGAGATCATCATTTTTTCGGGCCTCTGACTATCCTTAACCCCTTAATTGCGGAATGTTATTAGATTAAATGTTAATGTTTTGATCATTCATTTCGCTTGTAAATGTGTCTAAGAAATGTTTCGTTAGTGTATCGGATATTCTGGTTTCTGTTTTAATAGGAGATTTGTTTATTACAGCGCCATTAATATATTTTGTTGCTTTCCATAAGGAGTAATTTGTAGATGCAGTTGTTCACAGGTTTGTCATATAATCTTGAACTTTACTCTCCTTGCGTTTTGCAAGTAATAGTTTTAGCTCATTTGTAGCTTTGTTTAGTTTTATGTGCTGGATATCTAGTGGTTTGCTATGTTTTGGTGCCTTTTTTCGCCGATTTCGTTATCAAAATAAAAATAAAAAGTTCGGAGTAATTTTTAATTTACGAGGTGTGTTCAAAAAGTATCGGGAATTTTGAATTTTCGTAGGTTACGATATTCGAATTTCAATTTTTTTGTGGCGATATTTTGGTTCTCATGTCTCTTACTCATGCCGACGAGTTCGGCCATTTTGAATGTTCAGTTAATTGTTGATAGCTGCTTTGCTTGCACGTGTTTCGGCTCGTCTTCGATTTTTACCTATTCAAAAAGATGGATTAGAGAACCTGAGAATTGCAATGGAATAGGTCAAGTTACATTTACACAAACGTGAAAAATGACGAAACATTTATCAAATTCATGAAAGATATCTTCAATTTCGATGGTGCATCAGACGTTAATAAGTCAACAACACTAAGACGCATCATCATCGATTTGCCTTTTTCAAGACACTCGAAACACTCCCTTTCATTTCCTACTTTTTCTATCATCGTCCTATTCTCAACAGAGAAATGGTTCATTACCATGCACACAGGAAGAAGTCATATGCAAATACAAGTATGTGAATTTATATACAAATGCCCATATACATACATATATACGCTCACTTAAGTAGGAGAGAGCAAGATGTCGAACGTTGCCGTTCGTTTGCTTTGTTCGTTCCGCGCTTTCGCTTGCAGTTCATTCAAGGTAACGGCAATGAGCAAGGTAACGACAAATGAGCAAGGTAACGACAAATGAGCAAGATAACGACAAATGAGCAAGGTAACACTAATGAGCAAGGTAACGACACATTTTTTCGTGCGTGCAGCCGGCTAAATCGAATTATAAGACGTTATCACGTCAAAACGAAATTAAGTGCGCGGATGCATTCCGAATGTTGACTGTGATGTCATACGGAGAAGCTGCTTTGGACCAAAGCAACGCTTAGCGGTGGTACAAAATGTTCTCAGAAGTCCGAAAAGATGTGAACGACGGACAGCGTGCCGGACGCCCGAGCACTTCAACAACAGTCGAAAAAATTGATGAAGTGAAGAAAATGGTATTGGCCAATTGTCGAATGACCGTTAGAGAAGTTGCTAAGGACCTAGACATATTGATTGGCTCGTGCTATTAAATTTTTTCAATGATTTGTGCATGAGACGGCCGCCGTAAAATTTTTACCAAAACTGCTCAATTTCGACCAAAAGCAGCATGGCATGAACATTGCTAATGAAAGGTTGGACTCTGTCCGCGACGACCCAAATTCGCTCTAGAGGGTCACGACTGGTAAAGAGTCGTGGGTTCGTGGAAAAAAAAAGATTTTTTTAAGTGCTTCAAAGATTGGAAAAAATGTTGGCATAAGTGCATAATACCTCAAGGGGATTACTTTGAAGGGGACAAAATAGATATTAATGAATAAATACATAATTTTTGAAAAAAAAACACAAAATTCGCGATACTTTGTGAACACATCTCCTACTTAGTATTGTGCTATAAAGCAGAAAATTTGCTTCAAATCCGTAAATATTTGCTTGAAATACCTAAAAGGGAAGTTAAACTTTTGGGTGTGGCGTATAGACACAGCGTAGGTTATAAATCGCAGATTCATATAATAATGTATGTATCCATGTTCTTTATATTCTAACAAACAAAGAAATCGAAGTGTTTTTTGGCTGCTTGAATTCTTTCGCATTGCTTGCGCTAAATTTTTGCTAATTTTTCTATTGTACGTACCACAAACAAACGTATTGATTTAAATGCATTCATATGTGTGTAAAAATTTATCGGCTATATACATTCAATGAAAAGTTGCACACAATGCATACAATTTGTAGATTTGTTTGCATTTGAATTGCTAGTGCAATCGTTTTTTGCCACACTTTGCAACCATTTGTCGGCATGTTTGTGTGTACAATGGCTTATATAGTACACAAGTAGTATAGTATAGTATATAGTAGTACAGTACATGCTAGAGATATCAGTCCCGGGATCTCTTTGACCCGAAATGCGAGTTTTTTCAGGTTCCCAAAATTCTGGAACCCAGAAATTTTATACAGGGTGAACGATATGAAGTGTTACCTATTCAAAACACCATAACTTTTTTGTGTGAAATTAGTTTTTATTGATTTCAAAGACAAAATTGTTCAAAAATGATTACAATTTTAACATTTATTCACTTTAGCTCGATATGACCACCTTTTGCCTTGACTATAGCCTTCAAATGGTCAAAAATTGAGTTGCATGTTGCACGAATGTGATCATGAGGTATTTTGGCCCATTCTCGTATAATCGCTTTTTTCAGCGCATCCATACTGGCATATTTTTTAGTCCTCACCTTGCTCTCCAAAATGCACCAGATGGAATAGTCCATCGGATTTGCGTCTGGCGAATTCGAAACCCATTGTGTGGACGAAATGAAGTATGGAACATGATTTTTTAACCATTCTTGGTTCACACGAGTTGTATGAGACGGTGCCGAGTCTTGTTGGAACGTCCATGGTCTGCGACCGAAATGTTTGCGTGTTCACGGCTCTAAAGCAGCTTCTAAAACATTTTTCCGATAATAAGTCGCATTCACTTTGACACCAGGCTCGATAAGAACGATTGGAGAGGGTCCATCAGCGGTCACTGCGGCCCAAACCATAACTTGCGATGGGAAATTACTTCCAGTGGCTATACGTAGGCTCAAATTCTCGTATGAGCGTTCGGTGAAGTAAACACGATCGTTTTGAGTGTTTATGAACTGCTCAATTGGGACATTTTTTTCATCAGAAAACACAATGTTAGGAAATTCGCCACGTTCGTGCAAGCGCAACAACTCCTTTGCTCTTTCGCACCAAACTTTTTTTTGCTGGGGTGAAAGATCGTGTGGTTTTTGGAACTTGTAAGCCTTGACCTTCAGCTCATTTTTCAATATGCGGCTGCTGTCTTGCGATATTTTCAGTTCTTTGGCCATTTTTTTTCCACTTCGACGTGGATTTCGTTCAAGTCGAGCCTTCACTTTCCGAACCATTTCTGGCGTTGTTGCGGTTTTTTTGGTCCACCTCCATAGCGTTTTGCAATGTTACCAGTATCATTGTAACGTTTTATAGTGCGATACACAAACATTTTATTCACTTTGAGGTGACTGAGCTCACGAACAATGGCTGGTTGTGATTTTCCAGTCAAATATAACGCAATCACACTATTACGTTTGAATTCCATCACAGAAAAAACAAATCAACAAAACTGATACGCAAATGCTTTTGATGGCTTATAAACAACTAGCGGACCCTCTGCCTGCTTCGCTAGGCATATCAAAATTAGAAATGAATAATGAACACTCGATTTAAATTCACTCTCTATGTGTATTTATTCTTTTTTTACAATATAAAATTAATGTTAACGCAAAGCCTTTTCGTAAACTACATTTTTTGTTTAACCCTGAGTTGTGGTATAAATAAACAGAACTGATGGCTTTCCTACACGTGAACATGATACATATATGTAATTGTCCGTTGGCGAAGCATGGATATTCTAAGTCAATTCCGCATAATTCCAGCGATTGGCCTTGTGCTTTGTTTATTGTCATTGCAAATGCAAGACGTATTGGAAGTTGCAATATTTTGAAGTCAAAAGCTAAATCTGGTGAAATCAGCGGAATACGCGGAATCAATACGTCTTCACCTTTAAATTTTCCTTTTCAAATTGTTGCTTCAATAAGATTATTCATGACCTTTTTGACTGCTATTCGTGTTCCGTTACACAGTCGTGGCTGATTTAAATTTCTAAGTAAAATAATTGGTGCACCAACTTTCAATTGTAAGCGATGAGCCGGCAGTCCAGGTAAATCCAAGGAATTTAAAAATTCTGTTGGATAATTTACAGCGTCATCTTGATTTATAACTGTATCAATTGATTTAAATGTTACAATCTCACCAGCCACATCATTTAAAATATTCGCATTCAATTGACCAACATCCTTATTTTTCGCAGCCAGTATTGCTCTTTCAGCTAACCAATTGTGATTTTAATAATTTTGGCAAAATTTGGAAAAACACTTGAAACTAATTCTTGTTTTGTGTGTGCGAAATTACAAAAATTATCTGGCAAAGTGATTAAGCCAGTAGCAGCATCAATAGGAATTTGTCCATTTCCTATCTTCAGAAGGTGTCTTGAAAATTCGTCAGCCGAGGCATAATTTTGCAAATAAACTCGCAGATTTGTTTTCAAAGTCAAAGTTTTTACATGCCTCCATAAATGGGATGTCTTTAAACAGGCTTTTAATTCATCTGCTGGTGTTGAACGGGGAATTACTGGCAAAGTTTGACGAAAATCACCAGACAATAATATTAAAGCGCCACCAAATATTTCTTGATTATTACGTAAATCTTTCAAAGCTCTATCCAATGCTTCCACTGATTTTTTATGTGCTATTGCACATTCATCCCACACAATTAATTTGCATTGCTGCAAAACTCTTCCCATTCAAGAATTTTTTGAAATGTTACATGTTGGATTTTCATTAATTTGCATATTCAATGGTAATTTAAGTGCGGAATGCGCTGTACGGCCACCATCTAATAATGTAGCAGCTATTCCAGACGATGCAAGCGCTAATGCTATATTGTTTTGTAATCTTAGACTTTCACCACAAAAAAATTACGCAAACCTATGAACAAAGTTATACTAATAGAAACCTGATCTTAAAACTCGAGCTACCATTAAATTACAACGTTTTATTTTTTAAAAGAACATTTATGGCGACTGTCGATCCAAATTGATGGATTTCAAAAAATGAATGGATTCAACCGCTGAATAATTTCGTATATTTTAAATCCATCTAAACTATTACATTTGCGCATTTATATATATGTATTTAACATTTAATTTAAGTAGTAAACGTTTCAATATTTGTCCAAAAACTTTGAACTTCGAAAAATACAGGCTTATGGTTATTAATGGAATCAAATATATTTAACGAATTTTTATTTTATCTAAATCATAAAACGTTCTAATGAAGCTCAAAATATTTTTCCAGTTTAAAAAAAAGCAATGTGGACAACTATTGCGTTACGAATAATACAGTCGCATACGTCACTCGACATCAAAACAATGTTATTTATATCTGTGTATATTCTATTCATTTGCGTGTATTCTCATTCCGTATACGTAATATCCGTATAAGGGAAACACGCAAATATTGTATTTTTCACACTTACACAACGCACGCATACTTTTACCGATTTCTTTAAAACTTCACATAAACCATATATGGACCAATACCAATGATCTGTGAAAAAAAGTAGTTGAAAATTTTTTATTTAGCAAAAAAGAAAAAAAATTGAAATTTTTTCAAAATTCAATATTTCAAAAAGTGTATTTTTTTTTTTTTTATAACTTTTTCCAAATCAAAAAAAAAGACATCTCAAACTTTAATTGAGCTGAATGCCTAGTAGCTAAAATGAGTTGTTTTTGAGTAATGAATTTTTGAGTAAAAAACCTGTTTCGCACTTTTTGTTCTTTGGAAAATAAAAAATGTTCAACTACTTTTTTGCAATTGTTTCTACATGAAGTTGCTCGTGTAAGTAATGACGATCCTTTTGAACCCAAAATTATTAAAATCGGTTCATTTTTGACTAAGTTATGGGCATTTAAAAACAAAATTTTCTTATATTATTAAAAAAAATCGATTTTAAGCCGAAAAACAAAATTGCCGATAACTCTTGAAAAAAAAACTTTTTCGGGCGAAAAAAAAAATACGTGTTTCATTATTTTGACCAAAGAGAAACATATTTCAGTTACATCGAAATCGAAGAACATGACCCGAATAGCCCGGTTGAATTGAAATGGAAAGCATCATATATAAGATATATTGAACTGTTATTAGAACAATTTTGATGATGATGTTATGAGCTGTTTTACAGATACAAGCAGTGTCGTTCACCCTGTAAAATATTGAAATATATCGAAAAAAGTCAAATTTTCTTTACTCTAAGATTTGTCTTTTTTGGCATTTTAATTTTTTGTCTATTTACAATTTTTTGTGTTATAAGTATATTTAAATATTTTCGTTTATGGAATTTTTAGCAATATTAAAAACAAGTTATGTGCCAAAATGAATTCCGGCACGAATTTTGGTATCCCGGGATTATTAGGGCGGGTCGATTTAAAAATCGCTCGTTGCTCTGTGAAAATCGTATTCTAGGAATCAAAATAAGAAACTTTGCCGAAGGAACCATACCTATAAAACGAATTCTGATGTCCCCCAATTTCAAAATGTCACCATTTTTGGTCTTTACATGAAAAAATCAGCTAAATGGCTATGTTTTTTCTTTATTTTTATTTATTTATAATAATATCTATTTTTTCTCTTAAGAAATTTATTTAGTCAGAACATATGTATGTAAATGAAAAAATTAATTTAAGTGAGTTATAGAAAAGAAACTAAAAAGTTCGACCCAAATTGGGGGACATCAGAATTCGTTTTAGATGTATGGTTCCTTCGGCAAAGCTTCTTATTTTGATCCATAAAATATGATTTTCACAGAGCAATGGGCGATTTTTTTGCCTCCCCACATATTGACCCGGCCTAGGGATTATATAAAAAATATTCCGAAACTCTGTGATCAAAATTTTCCATTAATATTAGCATCACTAACACATTGATATGTGACGTTAGTATTGTCATCCCTAATACATATACATGTGACTCGGCCCATTTGTTCGCACATACAATAAATTGGTAAATGGCGAGAGGGCGGAAAAATAGTCAATTTGTGCAAAATTATTTTTCCGCTTTCAATAGCGCAAATGCTTATGTTCAAATCCTTTCCGACATTCGCTGCTTCCTTTCACCGGCGCTCACTCCACTCATTTCAGTGACACACCTTTTTTTCGCCGACAACCTATTTACATTCTTTAACACACAGACATGCACACGAATATATGCTTTTGTTAAAACCCACTCTTTGGCCTTCAACTCAAACCTCTTTTCAGCTAACACTTGTCGCAGTGTTGCAATATGGCCCTTTGCTGTGCAGAGCATGCAGACATGGGAGTACATATGTATGTGAGTATGTATGTGTATGTAAATATGCTTATTATACTCATATGTGTCTGGTTGCTAGTGCGCCTGGGTATATGCTTTCGGAAAGTTCGTTTGCGTGTGCCAGCTCCCACGATGAATATCAGCAATATAAATGAGTTGTTGTTGTGGGTGTTGTTGTTATTCATCGCATTTATGCGACCTCTAAATTTAACTGCGTGTGTATTATACGCGTACATGTTGCTTTGTTTATATATCGCCAGTTTATGAATGTGCGTGTGCGTGTGTGTGTGTGTAGCACATTTATTTTCTAATAAGTGGAAATAAATTGCATGCACGCATCGCACACACACATGAAATGTATGACACAATCTGCCTGCCACTAACTGCCACCTTCCTGTGCTTTCTAGACTATATTTACTTGCGTGTTCATATTCCACCCACAGCACTTTTTTCTTTACACGTGTCTGTGATAAACAGTTGGCAAATTTGTTTACAATAAATATGTTCTCATTTACGCACGTGCCAATGCAGTCATTACGATTGACAGCTGTGTAATACTATGGTGGGCGTGAGGGGCAAGGGGTCATCAAAAGCAGGAAAAATTATTTGGTAAACAATAATTTGTATCAACTGAATTAGCAGCCATACATATAGGTGGCACCTGGTTGGAGTGGTGGAAATTAGGGCAAAAAGAATGATGTGTGCAACTATAGGCCGATCTCGAAGCTTTCTATTATTTCTAAACTTTTCGAAGGGATTGTAAAAAAAAATGTACTTCGCAACTAAGAGCTTAATCTCGCCCAATCAGAATGGATTTATCTCGGGTAGGTCTACAGTTTGCAACCTGGCTGCTTTTGGTGAATACTGCTTTGGAACTTTTGCTGAAGGTTTTCAAGTCGATTGTGTTTACACTGACTTTTCTAAAGCATATGCTAGAGTTTCTCACATAATTCTATTACGTAAATTAGCCTCGCTTGGTTTCCATTCTGTTTTCTTTCAATGGTTGAAATCTTATTTATCCGATAGAAGATGTGTGGTAACGATTGAGGGTGAATGTTCGGAACCTTTCATTGCATCTTCAGAGGTGCCACAAGGGAGTATTTTAGGGAATTTTCTCTTCGTTCTATTTATTAATGATATTTATACCTGTTTTTCATTTGCCAACTTTCTTTTGCCTGCTGATGATTTGAAAATATTTTCGGCCATTAGGATATTCCTATGTTGCAAACGGAAATTAATACGCTCTGTTTCCATATCACCTTCGCTAAAACTCAAAATGTTCTCCAGTCATCTTACTGCATTGATAATACTTTACTTCAATCTGTTCATAAATTCAAAGATATCGGGGTGATCTTTGAACTACATTTTTCTTTCAACAGTCACATTAACTTTATTGTGTCCACTTCTTACTCAATCTTAGGTTTTACTTATATGGCGTAATAGCTCGATGTTCTCGGCCCCTTACACTCACAAATTACTTTTTACTTCCTTCGTTCGCTCTAGATTAGAATATGCAACTTTTATCTGGAGGCCTTGCCACCAATTTGCTATTGAGAGAATTCAACGTGTACAGAAGCTGTTCCTTAAATGTGCTCTCAGGTCATTATAATTCTCAAATCCTATTACTTCCTTTCATTCCCGTTTGATTTTAATTAACTTAATTTCCATTCGATTTCGTGTTTTAAAGCATCAATCGTCTCTGGATGGTTCGCATAGCATTTGTCCTTAACGGCTCCCCACAAAAAATAGTCCAACGGCTTAAATCACAGCTCTGAGGCGGCCAATTGATATCGGAATTTCGGCTGATTATTCGATTCTCAAAAACGGTAGCCAAAAGTTCGAGTGTAACTTTGGCGGTGTGACAAGTTGCACCGACCTGTTGAAACCAAATGTCGCCCATGTCATCCTCTTCAACTTTTGGAAACAACTCATTGAGCATGTCACGGTAACGCTCGCCATTTACTGTAACCGCGGCTCCTCGCTCATTTTCGAAAAAAAATGGCCCGATGATGCCGCCAGACCAAAAACCGCACCAAACAGTGACTCGTTGTGGATCCATTTGCTTCTCTACAGTAACGTCTGGATTTTCTGTGCGCCAAATCTGACAAGTGAAAATCAGAAAAGAAGAAGAAGACTCACCACTTTGGAAATAGGTTTTCAATATTTCCCAACTATGTTCAAGCGTATAGCGATTTCGTTAATGTCAAACCGTTAAGTAAATTATGAACACATTTGACATGCCATTTGTGTTACCATTCTCAAAAAAATAGGTGGTTCAAAAAGCAAACGCTACATGGCCCACCCTGTAGTAGTAATTTAGACCATTTCAATTAAAATACAATATATTGCCGAAAAATGCTGACATTTTTTTAATAACTTAATGATTTTTGAATGGTAACCCTTGAAGGGTAATTTCATGAAATCAGCAAGTTTCGCATGCAATTTTGATGCCAGTTTCGATTTAAACAATTCAGTTGTATTCAAAGCGAAGAAAAAACACTAATTGATCAGATGTTGCTAGCTGATTTGAAATTTTTAAGTCAACGCTGTTTGATTTAGGCTTAAACAATTATCCAGTTGTAAAAAGGCAATCATATGAATTGCCATGGTACGCAAAGGGTTTAAAAAAGTTAAAGAATCTACGGAACAAATTTTACAAGAAATTCGTTCAGACCAACACCAAGTCCTCCTATAATAAATACCAGCATTACACGAATCGCTTCAAGTAAATGTCGCGGAACCAAGCAATAGCTTTAGCGTTATGAATTCCAGCATTCAAAACATCAACAACTTCATCTACCTGGGAAGTGTAATTTCTACGGACGGAGGTGCAGCAGACAACATACAAAGCAGAACCGCAAAGGCTCGTAGCGCGTTTGCTTAGTTGAACAAGATATGGATTTCTACATCTATTTCCATACATATGTACGAAGCTGCGTTTTCTTCATTTCAAATATAAAATTGGTGTTTTTGTGTGGCTGTGAGATCTGTCTCATTGCAGACTTGTTCGCCAATAGGCTGCAATTTCTCGTCAACAAATATTTAAGACGTTTATTGCGGATTTGGTGGCTCAGAACAATCGAAAACAGAGATCTTTGTGAGAATTGTAAGCAGTTACCCATACACACTAAAATAGAGCAGAGGAAGGGGAGGTGGAAGAGAGTTCCTTCGAAATGATTCCTCAGAGATATGCAGGCAAGCACTCCATTGGAACTCGCAAGACAGTATGAAAAAGGGCGCCCTAGGTACACTTAGAAGATAACTTTCAAAAAATAAGTTAAGACTGAAGGTCAAGAAAACAACACCTCACCCACATGCAATTTTAAACGAAAACAATACACGGGCCAGGACGCCACTAGAAAAGGCTAGTGTGCTCACCAGGCACTTTAAAAAGACATTCAAAAATCAAAAGGACACTCAAAATTATAATCTGACTGCCACATATGACATAGCCAACAAATCAATCAAGGGAGTAACTACGGACGAAATTCAATGCAAAATCAAGGTCATAAACAACAAAAAATCTCCTGGATATGACAAAATCAATGGACAAATATTAAAATAGGTACACAACGATGGAGTAATATACTTAAGAAACATGTTTAACTCATCCATCAGAAATAACAGCATTGCCGAAATCAAAGAAAGACGCCAGTGAACCATCATCATATAGACCTATAAGCCTCTTACCAATTCTTTTAAAACTATTGGAAAACTAGATCCACGATCGTCTTGGCCCCATCATAGAAGTGAAGAACACAATTCCCTACCACCAGTTTGGATTCCGACATAAACTTTCGACCATTCAACAGGTGCACCGAGTAACTAACAAAATCATAAATGAAATCGACAAGAAAAACTACTGTGTCGCAACTTATCTCGACGTAGCGAAGGCTTTTGACAGAGTATGACACTCAGGACTACTATATAAGCTAAAACAAATGTTCTCACTTGACTACTATCTGTTACTGCGAAGTTATCTAAGCGACCGGTACTTCTATGTCAAACATCACGGTGAATGCTCGGAGGTATTAAAAATGGATACCAGAGTACCACAAGGCAGCGTATTGGGATCATTGTTGTATATAATTAACACATATGACATTCCCTATCCAAATGACGACAGCATGATTGATACCTTCACCGACGACACAGTATTAATTACGTCTGTTAAGAACATAAATGTTGCTTCATCGAAGTTACAAAATTTAATTGACTCAATGTTTGGTTCGCAAAATGGGGAATCCAATTAAACGCAGACAAAACGGTCCAAGTAATATATACCAACCGCAAACGTGACCATCGTACGCTAACAATTAATAACACAGTCATCACTCAAAAAGCTAAATACCTGGGCATGCTCACTTACGCAGAGCTGACATGAAAGGATCCCATAATCCAAAAAAGGAATGAAGTGAAAGGCAGATTCAGACAACTGTATTGGCTACTCAACAAACAAAACTGTCTGTATATAACAAACTACTAATATATAAGAGCGTGATAATACCCATCTGGAGATATGGCATAGAACTATGGGGGACAGCATGCAAATCAAATATACAAATAATTCAACGACTTCAATCAAAAATCTTAAGGTCTATCGTAAATACACCCTGCTATATAACAAATGAAGACTTTCACCACGACCTAAAAATTTATTCCATAAATACGTAATTCAAAAATACAGCACGAAATACACACAAGAATTATTATCCCATTCGAACAAAGAGGTACAAAAAATACCGAAAATGGAGCTGATGCAGAAATGAAGACTAAAGCTAATCACACCAACAGCATTAGCAGATACAAAAACTATTTGGACAAACTATAACTAAGTATATTACTGTTGCTAATATATTTAAATGCTAATTTCAAGAAACAATTTATCTCCCACCCAAGCTGTACAAATTACGAAGTGTCCATGGACAGATGTAATAAAAAATTGGGATGAAAAAGACAAAAAAAAAATATATTATGCGTTGTTTAAGCTTTTATACCTACGAGTATATCCGTTTTACAGAACCCTGGAATTTGAAAATGGTTGCTTGAATTTATGGCCTTTCTCGATGTTTTTTTGTTTTTTGGTTTTTTTTGATCGACACATACTAGCAAGTCCAGCACTCAGCCAATATGAAGTCTTCTTTGCACTGCACTGTGGTTCCCGTTTATAATTTTCTTTAAATCTGCCCTACCTCCGAAGGAGTCTGAGTGGATCTTGTGGGACCAAGGAGCCAAGGTGGTCGCTTCTTAACACATAAGTGCCAAAGACCTCAAGCCTGATTGGAGCGAAGGCCGGGCAGACGCACATAACGTGGTCCGACGACTAATCCTCCTCTCCATATGCTGGGCTGAGAGCACTGTCTGAAATGCTTACCTTTTTTCATGTGCTTCGCTCATAAAAAGTGGTCCATCATCAGTCCAACCAGCTGCCTCAAGTCTGTCAAACGAATATGTATGTGTAGCTGTTGGGTCACCCTAATGGCATTCGCAACGAATATTAAAATACTCAAATATTCACTTATAATGTAAACTAAAACAGTATATGACATTTGTGAGTTACACACTTTAAGGTTTATCAGGACTTGGTTTTTCTATGAAATAAGTAGGCTTTGAGTTTCTGTAGAAATAAGCAGGCTTGGATTGAAATATCTTTTGTATATAAAGTGGAACATTTTTGTAAATGGTTGGTCAAAATTGTAAATCGTAATTTGAAGTGAATAAATTAACTAATATAATATATTTTGTCGTCGTTTCATCTGTAGCTGCAGTATTTTGGTTTCCTTAAGGATTTTGGTTTTGTACTCATTTCATCTCAGACTACAGGATTTTGTCGTTATTTCGTCGCAAACAACAGGATTTTGGTTCAACAGCAGTATTGTGGCTTCCCTACCGCAGAATTGGCGCTTCTCTGGTCAACATTGGTGGGGATGCACTACCTAAGTTTTGTGCTGCCTTGGAAAATAATCCATGGTTCAACAGTAGTTATTCAAAAAGGATAGTATTTAAATTAAGGACAAATTGTGGGTAGTGGAGGGTAAAATTTCATAACCAGGAAGACATCTAAAAAATTCGTGACATTAAAAAAGACCTAAAACTTAAACTTCTTTATTCATTACGATTCGTTCACGACATGATCACTTCCTATTTCTAATACAAATTGTCATTATTTTAAATTTGTTTTTTTTTTTACTGTCCTTTAATTTTTTTTTCCGATTGTTTAAATTAAGCCAGTTAATAAACTGGTGGTTCTGAGAATATCTGTTTCATTATGTTGGAATACTTGTTGAATACTTATTGGAATAACCCGTTTTGTTCAACTAAAAACTAGAAAAGGAAATCAAAGATTAAGATATATTGAGATGTTACTTTAGTTTACTATAAAGTTGAAAATACTGCATTTGCTTATTCTGCATTCGAAAAACCTTAGCTCTCATCAAATGTAAACTCTTCTTCTTGATCTGTCATTCGTTCACTTGATCCTCATAAAGCTGTAGGCCCCTCCATTTTCAGGAGAGCATCAAGATGCACATCATAAGCAGAAGCTTGGCCCAAATGTCAAAAGAAGGATATTTTACATTAAAAAAATCTACATATTTTCGATATAAGGGTTTTCCAATAACAGGTGTTATTTTGAATAGCCCGCTATTTGGGTAGATGTTAGTTTTGAAGCTGTCATTTTTTGATATTTGACAAGTAGAAATTACGCCATTAATAAAAAGTGAACGATACACGCTTAAACAACGCATTGGAATTATTAAAATTTCCTTATAAAAATGGTGAAAAGTTAAAACTCGAACATTTTTGGGTCATCGTGAAGCACATTATCGGACCGCAGTACAGAAATTGGTGAAACAATTCGAGCTGTTGGGACAAGTAACAAGTTAGTGATGTGAAGAATAAAACCCGTGCACTTCGCTCAGGAACAGCCGAAAATATTGCTGTTGTAGCTGAAAGTGCTGCAGAAAACCCAGGTTTGTCCATTCCTCGTCGTTCTTTGGAACTAGGCATTCCACGTCATTACACGGTATTTTCCATAAAGATTTGGGTCTTAAGGCTTATAAACCAGTTAACAGAAGAACTCAAGCCGGCCGATCATCAACAACGTCGTGTCTTTGCTGATTGGGTCGTTGAAATGCATGAAAATGATCCGGAATTCCATCGAAAAATCATCTTGAGTGATGAGGCCAATTTCCACCTCGCTAGCTTCGCCAACAAGCAAAATTGTCGGTTATGGGGCTCAGAAAATCCAAGAGTTATTGTTGAAAAGTCTCTCTATCCTCAATGTGTGACTGTTTGGAGCGGTTTATGGCCCGCGGAGTTATCGGACCTTACTTGTTCGAAAATTAAGCTGGAGCAACAGTTACGGTGAATGGATTGCGCTATCGAGAGATGATTAACGATTTTTTATGGCCGGAATTCGATGGTATTGATCTGGACAAAGTTTATTTTCAACAAGACAGGGCTAGGCGCCACACAAGTAACGAAGCCATTGATCTTTTACGGGAAAACACCTCCTTATTGGAAAACCCTTTATATGAGCCCAAGCACATGAAAGATATCTTCCAGCGTGCGAAGTGGCATGCATTGAGGTGTTTGCTTACTCGTTTAAAATTGGAAGCCATGTGTTCATATTTTTTCTGTTACTTTATGTGCTCTGTTTTTAATAATCGTATTATTGAGTGTTAATTGGATAATTAAATGTCAATTCATCTACTTTGAGTTAATTCATAGAAAAAAAAGTTTGCGCATAAATCTTTCATAATTGATTGATGTGATAATTATTGCACTCATAAAAGTAGTGTATATGAAAATCATGTAATCAATTTAACAATTTAATATAAAAAATAAGCAGCAGTTGAAAGATAAGTCATGCGTCGCGCTAAAAGCTTTGTTTTCTTCTTTTTTTGCTCTTACCTATGCATCAATTCACAAGTGCACATTAAATTTAAGTATCCCTCTGTATGTAATTTAAAAATTTAAGCTCATATATTTTCATATATTTATTTGCAAAGTACTAAAAACTTAACACGAGTATGATATATTACCAGGTTTGGTCATCCGAAGCAAAATTTGTAAGAGTAACTTCGACTGACACCACATCGATACCCGGCGGCAGAATTCCGCTAATTTTACACCTATTTCAATAGAGTTCCAAATTTATTTTTTATTCGCTCATGATAGAAAAAACACTGCAGGAAAATAATAAAATTCGTGTTTCCAAATACTTTACTAGAAAGCTGAAGTACTGATAAATTTAATTGCGACAATGCGGTTTGAAGGTTATATTATTCTTACCTACTTTAAGCTTTCATATATATTTTAGGAGGATGGTTCCATATGTAGAAGTCCACGCAAGTGGGGAAAGTTACTGATCGCCATTCACTTGGGAGTGGCCAGGACGATTCTTCTGCATATGGTTCAAGCAGCTCACAACTCCCGGGATTAGCCCAAGTATCCTCTCGGTAGCTTCCGAACACCCGTTCGGGAGTGAGCTAAAGTGAGAAGGCGAAACATTCCAGGATAGCTGGTTGTGCGCTGGGTTTGGGACCCGCCACTTAAAAACCTCCCCCCAATGAAAGCATATACAAAGCCTCGGATGAGAACTTCCAACACTGATGACGACCCCTGCAAACGAACTAAGGACTATGATTTGAGGGTATGCACCTGGAATGTCCGGTCCCTTAATGGGGAAGGTGCCTCTGCCCGGCTGGTTGATGTCCTCGTGAGAGTAAAGGCTGACATCACTGCCATCCAAGAGATGCGATGGACGGGGCAAGGAAAGAAAACCATAGGACCTTGCGACGTCTACTACAGCTGCCATGTAAAGGAGCGCAAATTCGGTGTCGGATTTTTTGTGGGAGAGAGACTTCGTCGCCAAGTACTGTCGTTCACTCCGGTGGACGAGCGTCTCGCAACAATCCGCATCAAAGCCAGATTTTTCAACATATCGCTAATTTGCGCCCACGCCCCGACGGAAGAGAAGGACGATGCGACCAAAGATTCCTTCTATGAGCGCCTGGAACGTTCCTATGAGCGCTGCCCCCGCCACGACATAAAAATCGTGCTTGGCGACTTCAACGCCAGGGTGGGCAAGGAGGGAATTTTTGGTCCCACAGTCGGAAAATTTAGCCTGCACAACGAAACATCCGGTAACGGACAGAGGCTGATCGACTTCGCCGGGGCCCGAAACATGGTAGTCTGCAGCACCAGATTCCAGCATAAAAAGATACACCAAGCTACCTGGCTGTCTCCTGATCGAAAAACGCGAAACCAGATCGATCATGTTGTGATAGATGGAAGACACGCTTCTAGTGTATTAGATGTACGTACGATCCGAGGACCCAACATCGACTCGGATCATTACCTTGTTGCAGCCAAGCTGCGCACACGCCTCTGTGCAGCGAAAAGCGTCCATCTAACTACGCAAAGAATGTTCGACATCGAAAAGCTGCAATCACAACAGACAGCCAGAAGATTCGCCACTCGACTCTCACTCTTGCTCTCAGAGAGTACTGCCCAACAAACCGGCATGCACGAGCAATGGAGCAATATTTCTCGTTCTCTACGTACCGCCGCCGAAGAAGAAATCGGATTCCGGCGAGCCCGAAAAAACAATTGGTACGACGAGGAATGTCATGCTGCCGCAGAAAGAAAGGATGCTGCCTATAGAGCCACGCTGCGATCGGGCGCAACGCGAGCCATGTGGGATCGCTACAGAGAGCTAAGAAAAGAAGAGAGACGTATTATTCGACAGAAGAAACGAGAGGCCGAAATACGTGAGTGCGAGGAGCTTGAGATGCTGGCCAATAGGAACAACGCCCGAAAATTCTATCAGAAAGTTCGGCGGCTTACAGAAGGTTTTAAGACCGGGGCGTTTTCCTGTAAGAACAAAGACGGCGATCTGGTGACCGACATCCATAGCATTCTTAAATTATGGAGGGAACACTTCTCGAACCTGCTTAATAGTGATAGCTGCGCATGTCAAAGAGAATGTGATGATCCCGATACCCCAATCGTTGACGACGGAATCGACGTTCCGCTACCCGACCATGACGAGGTGAGAATAGCGATAACGCGGCTAAAGAACAACAAAGCCGCGGGCGCCGACGGACTGCCGGCTGAGCTATTCAAACATGGCGGCGAGGAGCTGGTAAGGTGCATGCATCAGCTCCTATGCAAAATATGGTCGGATGAAAGCATGCCTGCCGATTGGAATTTAAGTGTGCTCTGCCCAATCCATAAGAAGGGCGATCCTGCAATTTGTGCCAATTACCGCGGGATTAGTCTTCTAAATATCGCCTATAAGGTTCTAGCGAGCGTATTGTGTGAAAGGCTGAAGCCCACCGTCAACCAACTGATTGGACCTTATCAGTGTGGCTTCAGACCTGGAAAGTCTACCATCGACCAAATATTCACAATACGCCAAATCTTGGAAAAGACCCATGAAAGGAGAATCGACACACACCATCTTTTCGTCGACTTCAAAGCTGCATTCGACAGTACGGAAAGGAGTTACCTGTATGCCGCGATGTCTGAATTTGGTATCCCCGCAAAACTAATACGGCTATGCAAGATGACGTTGCTCAACACCAGCAGCGCCGTCAGAATTGGGAAGGACCTCTCCGAGCCGTTTGATACCAAACGAGGTTTCAGACAGGGTGACTCGCTGTCGTGTGACTTCTTTAACCTGATGTTGGAGAGCATCGTACGAGCCGCAGAACTTAATCGCTCAGGCACAATATTTTATAAGAGCGTACAATTGTTGGCGTATGCCGATGATATTGACATCATCGGCCTTAACAACCGCGCTGTTAGTTCTGCCTTCTCCAAACTGGATAAAGAGGCAAAGCGAATGGGTCTGGTGGTGAACGAGGACAAAACGAAGTACCTCCTGTCATCAAACAAACAGTCGGCGCACTCGCGTATCGGCACCCACGTCACTGTTGACAGTTATAATTTCGAGGTTGTAAGAGACTTCGTTTATTTAGGAACCAGCATTAACACCGATAACAATGTCAGCCTTGAAATCCAACGTAGAATCTCTCTTGCCAACAAGTGCTACTTTGGACTAAGTAGGCAATTGAGTAGTAAAGTCCTCTCTCGACGAACAAAACTAACACTCTACAAGACTCTCATCATGCCCGTCCTAACGTATGGCGCAGAAGCGTGGACGATGACAACATCCGATGAAGCGACGCTTGGAGTGTTCGAGAGAAAGATTCTGCGCAAGATTTTTGGACCTTTGCACGTTGGCAACGGCGAATATCGCAGACGATGGAACGATGAGCTGTATGAGCTTTACGACGACATAGACATAGCGCAGCGAATAAAGATCCAGCGGCTACGTTGGCTGGGTCATGTCGTCCGAATGGATACAAACGCTCCGGCACTGAAAGTATTCGATGCGGTACCAGCTGGTGGTAGTAGAGGAAGAGGAAGGCCTCCTCTGCGTTGGAAAGATCAGGTGGAGAAGGACTTGGCTTCACTTGGTGTGTCCAATTGGCGCCGGTTAGCACGAGAAAGAAACGACTGGCGCGCTTTGTTAAACTCGGCCAAAATCGCGTAAGCGGTTATCGCGCCAATTAAGAAGAGAAGATATATTTTAGGATGTTATTTTAAATCGCAGCTTAAATCGCTCCACGCTCAGCGATTACAAGACAGTCTTGCCAGACTGTGATCCCGAACCTTCAATAGCTTTAACTACGTCCATGCCTTCGACAACTTTGCCGAAAACCACATGCTTGTATTTACAGTACAAATAAAGAACTGCGAACCGTTGGTGTTGGGTCCTGCGTTAGCCATCGCTAAAATACCGGGTTCGGTGTGCTTCAAGGAAAAGTTCTCGCCTGTAAATTTAGCGCCAAAGATTAGCGCCAGTAGCGTTGTGGTTCGTATAATCACCACCTTGACACATGAAGTTGGGAATCACACGATGGAAACAGGAGCTTTTATAACCGAAACCTTTTTCGCCAGTGCAAAAGGCACGGAAATTCTCAGCAGTTTTGGGCACAACAACGGGACGGAGCTCCATAACGATGCGTCCAAGTGGCTGTCCATCAGCAGGTCATATCGAAAAATACACGGGAAAGACTCATTTTGTCTTTATTAAATTCACTAACTAAACGAACACCAATAAATTATATTTGAGACTGAGCTAAACAAGCGTTTTTATTATATTTTTCTCTCTGCTTCTATGCCCTCGCTAGTCACCGAAATGACTGAGTTGAAAGTTTCGGTGCTATTCTTTTTTTTTCAGAAATTTATCATGCAATCAATTGAAAAGAAAATTGCAATAAGATGATAGAGCACACAAAGAATTTAAACTTATAAATTGCCTGCATTGAGACCTGATTTGTCCTCTATATTTAGACCAGCTTTCACTATTTCTTTAATATTCATTATTTTTTTTTCTTCTGTTTCTTTAATATTCATTAATTTTTTTATAAAAGTAATTTTATAACAAAAACTATATAAATCCGAAATTTAAGCTGGGCATAAAAAATTTAAATAAAATTTAAAAGGTTCCATAATAATTTCGAATTTTTTAACTAAAATGTTTAGAAAAATTGTTGACACACAGTTTTATAGCTTTTAGGATAATACAGTGCAAAGCAGTAGTTTTTAAAAATCTGGTTGATTTTTTAGAATTTTTCTTCATGATGGTATTAAACATTTTCCCCAATACCGCTCGAGAATAGTGATTGAGCTGCAAAACAAGCTGGTAACGAGCTAAGTCAGAAATTACATTTAGCTGTGTTCCATTGCTCAATGGTGGGGATTCGGATACAAACATGCAAAACGCATGCAAACGCAACAACAACGATTTAATTAAAAAAGATTTTATTTTAGGATATCATTTTCATGCTGAATGAGGTTTTTGCAAAAACTAATAATGCTATGTTATTATGCTATGTCTGAGTGATGGAAATCTTTATTTTGACCTTTACGCGTTCCATTGCTTGTATGTTTGTATATTGCAGCTGTTTCGTTCACAAGTGTCAAATGTGGTCGGTTTTCAATTGACATATTTTTCTCTTGAAATTGAAATTTGTTAAATGTCCTCGATCTTCTAATAAAACCCATCTTTAGTTCTATTATGTTCCCCTTTACGGAGGTTTTCTATGTTGGTGTCTCAAAATCTCTTTATGCTCGAAATTCCCCTATTACCTGAGGCTCCAGTATTGAGTTTAAGGGGTTATATACCTTGTGTTGGACTAAAAAATCGACAATTTTTTATGACATATTCTAAAAGTAGATCATATTAAAAATACAAATTAAAAAAATCATAAAGATCGGAGCACTAGAACGAAGGTTACAGACCGTGGAAGCACGCGACCTTCCTTGGAACGAGAAGTGCACGCAAAACTTTAGACGCGATTATCTCGAAGTCGTGTGTTTTGAAAATTACCGTCGCGGTGATCATTATTTATTAACAACTATTTGACCGATTTGCAAAAACTTTTTTTTTAATTATTTGAAGTTACAACCTCGTGAAACTGAATGGTCCCCTTTTTATAAATATTTGCATAGTTCGCTGGAATTAAATTTTTTTTTAATTTTTCAACCCCTCAAAAATCGTTTTTTTTTGTGCAAAGCAGTTTTCATATCGACAAAAATTTTTTTTTGGTAAATAAACCGTTCAGATGCACTAAAAAACATTTTTCTACAATAATCATTGAATTTTTTTGATTTCAGTTGAGCTGCTCATGCGCTACCGTGATTACCGCAAGCCTCTTCTAAAAAACGGCGTTTTGGGGAAGCGGCCTTATCAACAATAAATAATAACATTTTTTTTAATAAAAACACCAAAATGTATTCCTCGAGAGTTACCCTTCAGTAGGATATATGCCTCATTTGAATAAAAGTTCGGAAACATATTTAAAAAAAATTATGACAATCGTCCATTGTTTCGGGCTCACAAGGTATATAACCCCTTAATAAATCTCTAAATTTGTTGAGATGGATTTTTCAGGTTCAAAAGATCGCCTATTGAAAATGTTTAATATTTACAAAATAATAAATAGTTTGTTTTCTGTCTTTTAATGCCCGTTAACGTTAAAATAAAGGGTTTTCCAATTACAGGTGTTATCGATTAACGATTTTTTATGACCGACATCGGATGGTATTGATCTGGACAAAGTTTATTTTCAACAAGACGGCGCTACGTGCCACACAAGCAGCGAAGCTATTGATCTTTTACGGGAAAAGTTTCCGCACCGTGTTATCTCTCGAAGAGGTGATCACAATTGGCCACCGAGATCTTGTGATTTAACATCTTGTGCCTTTTTTCTTTTGGGGCCACGTGGAAGAGAAGGTCTACACCAATAGGCCAGGGTCAATTCAAGACCTCAAAGATGAAATTCGTGAGGCTATCGAGGACATAGGGCAGCCACTTTTCTATTCGGTTATGGAAAATTTCAAGAAAAGAATATAGTCCTGTAAACGTGGTCGTGGTGGTCATTTGCCTGATGTTATTTGCCGCTATTAATCACATACCTTCCTCTTTACAATGTAATAAATATCCGATAATTTATATTAAAAAATAGCATTTTTCTTTGAATATCAAAATAACACCTATTATTAAAAATCCTTATTTAGGGAACTTAGATTTTATAGTTTACGGCAAATGTAAAAAATTTGAAGGATGAGAATATAGAAAACCATATTAAACTGAACATATTTTATGTATAATCGAGAGAAAAATGAAAAAAGAAAAACTGGTGTATATATAATTGGGAGGGGTTATATAACTACCGCTTGCCCCTTATATGTCGGTACTTGGTCGCGCGACTCCTTTTATTTGTGGTATGTGCCTTGATCATTTTCCATAAATGGAGGGACCTATAAATGGAGGGACTTTTAAACTGATTTCGAACGGCCGATGGCTTTTTTGTTTTTATTTTTTATGAGGAGTTTTTTCCCGTCAGGAATTCTCTTGAAGGTTTGCCATTGCCTACCGAGGGTCGACCACTATTGGAAAGAACTTTTTCTATCATTTGATGTTTCATGCCCGAAGATTCGAATTCAGGAAATTCCGAATAGTAGTCACGCGCCAACCCCTTTCGAAAAACTAAGATTTGAATTTAAATTTATATTTGCTTTTTAATGCTAATATTGTAATTTCTTAAATTTTTCACTAAAACAGTTTTACTTGAATAAAAAAGTGTAAGTTTGCTTGAAAGCGAAATAGAATACAGGATAAATCACAAAACAAATGCGTAATGATTACACACAGAATTCGTTCAAACAATTATTGATTTGGCCGCACCGGTGCGCGCACTTCGTGTTAGTTGTTCTTTCGCAAATCAGCGAGTAACCTCAGCTCATGAACAAGTGAAGCACTACAACTTCCAATACACTTTCGATGATGCACTCGCGCAATGTGAACTCAATTCATATCAGCGCTGGACTGGGGTTATGCAGCTGATTCATGAATTCATTTGTGCATTCATAGCGTGATTTGAGCCATGAACATTTTTATTTCATATGCATTCATCGTACATATGTATTTATTTACGTGCATGAATGTATCTTAAAAGCTGAAAAAATCGCACCTACGAGGGAAATGGGAGCTTTGGTGCACAATCAGTGCGTTGCAATAAAATCTGAGCACCATGTAAACAAGATGTGCGGCAGTCGGATATGTCGAATTTCTGCGTTCCACAGAAGCAGGCAGATAAGTAAATTTATTTACTTTTCAATAAAAAATAATCACGATGGCAGCGGCACTTTGTTTGCGTCTTTATTTATTTACTTACTTTCTTTTCACACTTTTGCAATTTTTACTGTTGCAATTCGCATTGACTACATTTAGTGAGTGTGGAAAATAGCGCGTAATCACTTTTGCACCACTCGCCATCTTTGTCAGTAATGAAATTCGAGAAATATTAATCCAAGATACCGAGTCATGCGCTTTTGTTTAAAAGTGACTGTAGCAGCAGTCGGCACTAAAGAAGCGATGAAAATTGTAAATGTATGGATAACTTAGTATGCACATAGGTATGTGTGTGTACGGATGATTTATGACTTGGCTTCGCTCACAAGTCGCAGTAAATATAAATAAAAATAGATACTTCACAAGTGCAAATTGTTGAGTGGAAAAAATAAAAAAAAATAATAATATAAAAAAAGTGCACTGAACATATTCGCTTGGCTTTATAACTCGATTCACTTTTATATAAACTTTTACGGAGACGGTTTAAAATAAATAAAATGGAAATCTACGCAAATTGTGCTGCCATATAAAGTGGAAAGTTAAAATAGCAGCTGCAAAACTCGCCGCACACATACATATGTAATTGATCATGCATTTTTTATGAATCTACCTATACATGCACAATGGACATGCACGTAGTTTAAACGCATGGGCAAATACATATTTTCATATTCAAATATAAGCTGAAATTATGTTTTCCAATGAATACATGGGCTCGTGAGAGGAACGGAATGGATTTGAAATGCTTAGAGTTATATGAGCCATATAAAATTTATACTGAGCGCTAGTACTTATTGTCAAACTTTGGCAATTTATTAATTTTTTAATTATCATTCCACTACAAAAACTATATAACTAACAACCAACTTTCAAGCTTTGCACAAATTAAAAAAAAATAATAATCGCCACATTTTCGCCAAATTTCTTTAATCAGAACTTTTAGAATAATTTGAGGTACGCAGTTTTGTAGCTTACTAAATTTTGGTATTATAAAATGCAAATTTGAACTGGCTCAAAAATCGGGTTGATTTTTGACAATTTTTTATTTTGCCCCAATCTTATGCTTTTAATCCAACGAATGCTCGAAATTTTCCCTATGAGGAAGAAAACACTCAACTTTGACAACAAAAAAATTATCAAAAATAAACGCAATTTTTGAGCAACTTAAGATTTTCCCACCGTCGTAGCCGGCGGCCGCCATAGTCGAATGGCTGGGTGCGTGACTATCATTCGGAAATCAGAGACAACGTTGGTTCGAATCTCGATGAAAGACCAAAATGAAGAAAACAAGTTTTTTCTAATAGCGATCGCCCCCCTCGGCAGATAATGGGAAACCTCCGAGCGTATTTTGCCATGAAAAAGCTTCTCATAAAAAATATCTTCCTTTCGATCTTCCTTTCGGAGTCGACTTGAAACTGTACGTCCCTCCATTTGTGGAACAACATCAAGACGCACGCCACAAATAGGAGGAGGAGCTCGGCCAAATACCCAAAAAGGGTGTACGCGCCAATTATAGATATATATATATATATATGTATATATAACTACATACTCGAAATTTTTCTAAAAGACTGTAATAAAAAAGTTTGAAATTTTCATGAAAATTTGTTGAAATTTTTTTTTTATTTCCACAAAGTTTGGAACTTAAATATACTTAGTCCTGCCATAAGTTCTGTTACAAGTTAACTCCGTTATAGATATAATATTGTTTTTTAATGAAGTTAGTTTTATTGAATCGTGTAAATATTAAAAAAAATTTAATTCGAAATGGTCACCATTTGCTTTTACGCAGGCCTTCAACCGATTAGGTAATTCAGCTATTGCAGCACACCCGGTTTCCATGGATATTGACGTCGCTGCTCGAACCAAATATTGTTTGAGATTCGCTAAATTTCTGTGAGGTCTTCGACAGGCTATGTTCTCCAATTTTGACTACAAACTTCCAGACGCCCAATCTTCTGCTGCTATATATCCAGGAATATTGTTTTTTAGCCACTGCTGGGTGGTTTTGCCTAATAGGTTGGAGTGTAATCTTGCTGGAAGACCCAACGCTCTTCATTGAAGAGAGTACTGCTTGACTGTTTCACCACACCATCTAGGATACCCTACTTGTACACTTTTCCCCGGTCCTAACCCCTTTTTCACAGGAGATACTCCCCACCAAACCATTACGGAGGCTGGATGGTGGCCACGCTGAACACTTAGAGCAACATTTTTTGCGTCTTTCGCAGTTTTAGCATAGATTCAGTCATTTTGCCTATTAAAAACTGCTTCAACAGTGAAAATTTTCCCATCTGTGAAAATAATACTATCATGGCTGTTGACCACGTGCCACCGAAGAAGCTGCTTACATCTGTTGGATACGGCGAAAACAGAAGCCAAAGAATGATGCCATTATTTGAGACGCTGCAAAGCAGGCACATATGTCGGAAGAATACGCCCAAAACGTATGCAAAAGTGAATGCTTACGATCATATAAAACAATTGTATGACCCAGTCAAAATAATACACCAAATAAGAGAGATTAAACACGTACGCGAAAATTATACAGTCAAGATATTCATAAATATGACTGGGTGGTTATGGACGATGAAATATACGTCAAAGTCAGGTCGCTGAGTTTTATACTGCAACGAAGAGAGTAGGAGTCTCAGGAGCCTTTATACCAAACATAGTTATTGGATAAGTGCCCTAAAAATGTTTGGGTTGCCAAGCCATCTGCCAGTGTGGTATGAAAAGCAAAACGCTTATTACGACGGATATTATAAATCAAGAAATTTTTATGAAGGAGTGTTTGCAAACACATTTGCTGCTATTTATAAAACGACATAGAGGCTCAGTTCTTTTCTGGGCCGATCTAGCAGCATATTATTATAGCCGTCTTGCTTTGAAAATCACGAATAAATAAATAAAACAAAGAGCAAAGGGCCCAATATACTTCCTTGAGGTACACCAGAAGACGCAGAAAAATGTGCTGATGAAGCACTATCAACGGAAATAGTACAATGCCTATTATAAATATAAGTAAGATCCCATCCAATCTAGAGACACTGCGTGAAAACCCAGACATAGAAGTTTATCCAACCAAATTGTATGCGATACTTTATCGATAGAAAAATCAGTATTTACATACCTATATGTACAGTCGACCTGTTGCCCTGCTGAAAAAGCTGCAATGCAGTATTCAGCGAAAACGGCTTAATTAGAAACTATGAAACTATGTACTTTAATTTGAACTGCAAAATAAATCTCTTCTCTTATAATAGTTTCAAATATTTTAGATACTGATGAAAGATTTGAGATGCGTCTATAATTACGGACGTAATTTTTTTAACCTTTTTAGAAATTCAAGTAACAACTGCCATTTTCTATTCATCAATAAAGATACCAGATACTAACGATTTATTGAAAATTAATTCGAGCGGCAGAGCAAGAGAAGAAAAATGCTTCAGAAGAATAACTGAAAGACTATCAGTATCCGTTTTTGTGGTCTAAAATACACTTCTCAACATCCTCCAGTGACTGACTAAAACTCCCAAAATTAAGAGACGAGGTAAGATCTGTAGGACGAACTCAGTTTGAGCCAGGTTTATCAATGACAAAATTTGCTTTAAAAAAATCAGCAAACAGGTTTACCACTTCTAGCTAATTTCAGATTCAGAAAAACAGCAGACTGGACACAAGAGAAGTCCAGTTCCTAGATTTGATGTGTTACCAGAAGACGTTAGGACTAGATTTAATATTGTTCTCAATACTTCGAATATAGTTATTATATAGGAATTCATTTAAAAAGTTAAACTTTTTAGGTAATGCTGATACATTGCAAAAACTCCCTTTCTTTTGTTTATTTTGAACTTCTTAATGCGTTTGTTACGCCTATTCTTTAATATTTTAAGTTCGCGCGTGAACCAAAGAAACTGCCTTTTTTAAATTAATGGGATATTTATATGACAGATCTGAACTACTTTAGACTTAAAACTAGAAAACAACAACAATTTAACCCCTTAACTTATAATGATGGGCATAGCCTGCGTACGGTGATAGAAGGCCAGAAGTGAATATTATGTGTGTCATGGTTTGGGTTAAAACTACATAGATGATTTAAAAAAACTGCGTGAGCTTGTATACGATTTCCGCCCAACATCTTCGAATGGTAGTTCAATTTTTTATTCAAAATTAGTAATAATTTAATGAGTTCAAAAACTTACTTGTATTTCGTTTAATATTTATATTTTTAATATTTTCTTACATATTTTATATAAAGGGTGGCTGATGAAAGCCGCTACCAAAAAAAAATTGAATAACTTTTTTTCTTTTTAAGTTATCTGTTCCATTTTTAGTTTCTAAATATCTTAGATGACGTCGTCAAACTCGTGTTTCTTAGGTCCTTTACATCTGGTGGCCAGTGCATTGCAATTGAAGCAAAATTTTGGAAACGTTCCTTACTCATGCGCATGATATGACCGAATCAATGGGAGTCGCTGCGATTTTTACCAACTTAGCGACTGTTTTCCCTTTCCAAAACCGCAGCAACTTCTCGTTATATCTGATTTTATAATAATCATCCTCACCCTTGAATGGACCATACAATTTCCGTAAGACTCTTCTTTCGAAGATCATCCTTGATTGACTTTACCCAAAACTCACAGCCATACGTCAAAACTGGTGTTATAATTGTTTTGTAATATTGTATATATTTACAGCTGCGCGAGAGTAGTCTGAATTTTAGTAGTTTCAGGTTGGCATAGAAAGCGCTGTGTGCTGCAACAAGTCGAAATTGGATATAGTCTTGAACACTATTGCCATTTTTTAGTAGTAACCCAGGTACTTTAAATTCTTAATTTCTTCAAAACGTACTGTCCAATATATAGTTATACTTTAGGTTTTCGCCTTTCAACATTGTGTGACAATTTCATGTATTTGGTCTTATCGGCATTGATATGGAAGCCGACAGCCTTTACTTTTATCTGGATGTTAGAAAAAAGTTCATTTATGTACCTTCGATTTCGAGCGAGAATGGTTATGCCATTAGCATACGCGATGGTTAGGCCGGAGCGGTGGATTTCATATTGCCCTTGATTGCGTTGGTTGGTTGGTTAGAGTGGTGATTCATCCAGAATCCAACTAGCGCCAGCCTTTTTAACAGTTACTTGCAGTGATATAGTCTTTCACTATATCCAGTCTGTGCGGTTTAGGACCCTATTTAGCCTGTTGACGTCTAAGCCAGACAGTTGCTCGAGACTCTCGAACAGCGGTTTGCCCAGGGTTAACATTCCGTCCTTCCGTAGGGCAGGCTTGATTGCGTAGTGCGAAAGCAAATTGAACACAGTTGTTGGTAAGGTATCACCTTTTTTGACACCACTTTCGATAGTAAATAGCGTCATAAGTAAATCGGATTCGACACTTTTCGACTAGACACCTGCAATACACCAATAGGCAAGCAGTAGAGCACGCAAAGGTCAAAATGAAGATTTCGACTACTCAAAATAATTTTTGTTTTATTTAGTAATAAAGTTATTTACAAAAAATTTTGATAATTAATTTTGCGCCACCTTGTATAACAGTTGTTGTACATAATTCGTTTCCAAAATGCACAGCATAGAATTTTATAGCTGCAACAATTGTGCATATACATAGTATTTTCATACAACTTTGTTAAGAATTTGTTTACGTTTTGATTTATACTTGATTGCTCAAGTGCGGGTGTAAGTGTGTGCACAAATATTTATTTATTAATACAAGTAAAAGTTTGCAACCAATTTTTACAATTTAATTCCGAACAAATATTTGCATATGAATTTGGGGAAACGAGTTGTTGCAGTGTTGATGCTTGTGAATTATTTTCATAAAACCGTAAAGGCATATTTGCATATAGTATTTCGTTATAGGTTATTTAGAAACATTTGTTTTCTTTGCTTTGGGAATTTATAAATTTATGTATGAATGATATGTTTATGCATTGTGGATCACAGGTTATTCCGTACAGCATTGGATGTGAAATGAAATTGCAATATTTTCTGAACTGAAAAGAATACGGACAAAATTAATAGACTATTGGCCAGAGTTAATATACAATAAATAGGCGACTTCATTTATCTCACAAAATCTGAAAAATAAAATAACTGTCATATTTCAGATCACAGCTTATTTGAATCAGCTAAAATTATTCTAAAAGGATTTTAAAAATCAGAATGGGTTAAAATCTGCGCGATAGTTGTTTGTCCTAAGAAAAGCCTGGATCTTGGAAGGCATAGAATTGGTCAGTTCTTGTGTGGTGTCAGGAGTGATTCTTTTGTCGTTGAACTACTCTTTGCTAGAAATTTTCAAGCGATTAACTAACTCATCTCTCAAAAACATCTTTCTCAATAACCGTTGCTTTCGCTACTAGTCATCTCACTATCACTTTGGCTGCCACGTCACGGGAGTGATTGAGTGAAAAGACCCATGAAAGGAGAATCGACACACACCATCTTTTCGTCGACTTCAAAGCTGCATTCGACAGTACGGAAAGGAGTTACCTGTGTGCCGCGATGTCTGAATTTGTTATCCCCGCAAAACTAATACGGCTATGTAAGATGACGTTGCTCAACACCAGCAGCGCCGTCAGAATTGGGAAGGACCTCTCCGAGCCGTTTGATACCAAACGAGGTTTCAGACAGGGTGACTCGCTGTCGTGTGACTTCTTTAACCTGATGTTGGAGAGCATCGTACGAGCCGCAGAACTTAATCGCTCAGGCACAATATTTTATAAGAGCGTACAATTGTTGGCGTATGCCGATGATATTGATATCATCGGCCTTAACAACCGCGCTGTTAGTTCTGCCTTCTCCAAACTGCATAAAGAGGCAAAGCGAATGGGTTTGGTGGTGAACGAGGACTAAACGATGTATCTCCTGTCATCAAACAAACAGTCGGCGCACTCACGTATCGGCACCCACGACACTGTTCACAGTTAGGATTTTGAAGTTGTAAGAGACTTCATTTATTTAGGAACCAGCATTAACACCGATAACAATGTCAGCCTTGAAATCCAACGTAGAATCTCTCTTGCCAACAAGTGCTACTTTGGACTAAGTAGGCAACTGAGCAGTAAAGTCCTCTCTCGACGAACAAAACTAACACTCTACAAGACTCTCATCATGCCCGTCCTAACGTATGGCGCAGAAGCGTAGACGATGACAACATCCGAATAAGCGACGCTTGGAGTGTTTGAGAGAAAGATTCTGCGTAAGATTTTTGGACCTTTGCACGTTGGCAACGGCGAATATCGCAGACGGTGAAACGATGAGCTGTATGAGCTTTACGGCGACATAGACATAGCGCAGCGAATAAAGATCCAGCTGCTACGTTGGCTGGGTCATGTCGTCCGAATGGATATAAGCGCTCCAGCTTTGAAAGTATTCGATGCAGTACCAGCTGGTGGTAGCAGAGGAAGAGGAAGGCCTCCGCTGCGTTGGAAAGAACAGGTGGAGAAGGACTTGATTTTATTTAGTGTGCCCAACCGGCACACTAATGCACTTTATTAAGCTCGGCCAAAAGCGCGTGAGCGGTTATCGGGCCAAAGAGGAAAAAAAGAAGAAGAAGGATAAACAGAGAATATTAGTAAAAGTCTTTTTCACCAATTTTTCGGACCGATTTACCATTTTTATAATATTATATGTAATATACCAGTTCTCGTTGATCTACTATTGAAGGAAAACCCATTTTTTTAATTACAAACTTGTGATACTGGGATTTGTTACAACATACAAGAAATTACTTAACAGAAATATTAATCAAAAATATTAAAAGGAGGCATAGATATCCATTTACAGTACAAGTTTTGAGATAGTACCTCGTTATATATAAGTGTCTGCATCAAATAGCTGCTGTGACCTACATTATTTGCGTCATAATTGCGATTTTGGGCTTTGCAACTCAAATGCATATAGAAATATTATATCCTTTTACGGTAATAAGTAAGATGGTGATGATGTTCTAAATTTCTGTTTACAAATTATGAGTATGGGTTTGGGTTTGGAAAATATTGCGATTTGAATTTGATATTGAGTACTGTATCAAATAAGTTGGGACCCTTTTTATATCCTTGGCGCGTACATCTTTTGTTGGGTGTTTGGCCGAGCTACGCCTCTAATTTTTGATGCGCTTCTTGATGTTGCTGATTTAGGTAACTATAAATTTACGCCAGCTCTCATTGCATGAATTTTAAGAGAGGTTTTCTTTCATCGCAATATACTCGCGAAGATTGGCTATTACCTGTCCAGTGGCGACCGAAAAAGCCTATTGAATCATTTGGTGCTTCATGCCCTTAATGAGCTCTACCGAATGATCGTTAAGCTCGAACGAAGTTGGACTACAGCGGTTGTACATATAAACCTCTTGCTATCGACTATTTAAAAAAAAAAAAAAATTGTTGTCACAGCAAATGGAAATAAAAGGAGCAGTTGGTCTGGCCACGTGATCTTTAGAAAGAGACTTCGTGGAATAAAGGCTGTTCGCAATCACTTTCTTTCATATTACTTTGAAAAGAGAGCAATAGATTATGATGACACACCCGATTTTTATATGATAATGCAAAGCGGAAATATTTTTGAAATGCATTTTTCTTTTTAATAAAATCTATAGAATCTATAAATGTAGATAATTCCATGGCATTAATTTTTTGAACACAATATTCGGCACATGTTCGCCCTGACTACCAGTTACATGGTTCATTTGATCAGTCCAATTTTTGACAATTTTATCCAATAAATCTAAATAATAAATTTAATGAGCCCAATCAACAAAAATGCAACGCAAATGATGATCATTTGGCTTCAGTTCTTTCACGAGCTGTATTCTATAGGGACGCCAAGATTCTTCGTAAAATTTTCCACGTAGTCGAAATACAAAGGCCAACAAGGTGAGAATGGTGACGAATTGACATTTCGGCCTCTTTTTCAACAATTCGCTCTATGAACTTCGCCAACAGATTTAATTATTTTTTATAATTTTTTGTTTTTTCAAAGTAAATTTGCACAATTTAGAAGCGTTGCTCTGGCGTGAAACGATTGATGATGACTTGCCAAAACTTACTGAGGAGAAATGTTAACACATTTTTTTCTCAGCTATCAAGCCATAGTTATCGATATCGATAGTTTTCTTGCAGCTAAAACACACCCGATACAATAAAGAATCTTTTTATGAATTTCGTTTAAAGTTCTTATCAACGAAAAGTGATTCCACTATAGCAGCCAGTTTTTTTCTTCCCATTTGCTGGTTCCAATGTTAAAGTGCCCTGTTTCTTTGTTGTTGCCTCATTTATTTGTTTACATTCAAAAACATATTTCAGAAACGAAATACAGGCAAACGTTGTTGTTGCTCTAACGAAGCCACCTTCAATGCAGTCTCTCTCTCTCCATAATAAGCTTATTTTTCCGCAGTTGTTTCCCCTCCGAGACTGAAGTAAGTATGTGAACCATCAAGTCTGGTGAATTGAAATATTGTCAATGGATTCTGCAATGAGACTCCTACCCGGTCCACTTGTGCAGAAGCTGGTGCATTTAGAATGAACTGTGGGGATATAAAGTAATGAATGGCTTTTAACTGTAAAATATGTTCAACAAAATAAATGCGTTTTTGTTGCAGAAACTCACAATGGATATGATATAATAAAATTATATTAACTTTCAACATTTCAAAGATGTACAACAGTTCTGTTAACAGTCTCCAAAGAAGCCAGCACAAGAGCGAGTTTGAAGCAAACATTTTATGTAGTGAATTAAAATTGTTGTTACTTTCGGTGGCTTTTGCGGAATAAAGTGGAGAATGCCTGGGGTAAGAAGAAGAAAAAAAAACAAAACCATTGGGTGTTAAGTGAATGTATACTAAGAATTGAAAACTCATTAACTGCGCCGCGTAAACATGAGAGTGGAAAAATTAAAGCTTGAATAGTTGCTGATCAGTGACCGTAGGGAGCGAAAAGTGCACGAACTTGATGAAAGTTAACTACAGAGGAGGTGAAATTATATGAAGAGTATAAACTTTCTTTGCCTTTACCTGCTCGAGGCGTTATAAAAGCAGGCGCTTTAAATAACCACCACCTTAAAGTATTTAATCAATTTCGCTGTGATGAAATTCTACAACAACATAGCACAAGTACAAACGGGCGGATGGGAGAGGCTTACGCAAAAGGCAGAAATGCTAAAGAAAAATGGGAATTGGCTGGCAAGTAGGTAAGCTGATGCAAAACGTATTAAATGCTATTGAGAGAGACGGGTCAGCTAAGGTTAGCGGAGTTCAACTGGAAGGGTTGTAATAATGAAATAATCTGCACTATTTAGCTGCCTTTTGGAATTTGCAACTCATGAACCCAGCGGCTTTACAAACTATATGCTGGAAGAATAATGTGGGCATTGTTTCGTGGTGTTAGTCAATGGACAAAATGAAAATAAATTTGCGAATTTAAGTACACTGATATGGTACTAAAAACAGAAAGAAACCCAGTCTTTAAGTCTTATTATAAATCATGATATACCGGACACTTGGCGCCGCCCATGCGCTGCTTTCTATGGCCGGTTTCTCTTTTTGACACCTTGAAGAATGAATATATAAAAATTAATATATAATATGCGGGCGTGGCTCTTCGCATGAAAACCACACGTTCTTTCAGTGATATAATTTCTCAAAATGTGCCCGAAATCGAGACACTTTAAAGTAGCGTCTAGGTTGCATTTCTGGGCGAATGCGTCATATAATACAACCAAATCAAACCTTGTTTTTGCTACCTCTGAAGGTATCGTAATATCATAGTTGCTTTTTGCGTGCCGCCGCTGCTTTCAAATACCTTAGAGGTATCTTCGAAATCGCGGAGTTGGAGTTCCAAGTCTAGCAGACCTATTCAATTGTGGTTACCTCACCTACATCGTGACTTCGATTTTCCTGTTGCGTAATAGGTATTTTAAGCTTCTCGGTATTCAAATCCGAGGGTTTGGCGAGTTGGATAAGAAGGCGAGAACTCACTGCATCTTTAATGGCATCAATTTCTGCGTAAGAACATTCACCCAAGATTTTCACAGTTAAACATCACCGAAGCTGGCTTAATTTTTGGACTCTTCTGTTTCGTGACTGTCATCCACTTTAAATTTTCGACCTCAGGTTTGTCTTTTACGATCACTGCTTCAACTAAACCATTAGCGTGATTTGTGCTAGAAATCTGGATCTGCTTCTGCTTTTTGGGAAAAGCCTGTGAGATCGAGTTAGTTGCTTCCGTGTTCCCTTCAAGGATAGTTTCTTTGCTAACTGGCTCAAGCATGGGTTTGCCTGGGAGCGTTTCGTTGTCAATGCATTGTTCATTTATTGCCCTGCTTTTGATCATATGAAACTGCGATCACTATGGCCAAGCCTCTCAAGCTTTGGCAAGTGAAGCGTTTTCCCCTACGAATGGACTCACTCAAATCGTTTATGAGCTTGTCAAGAGTAATAAAGGCGCTTACTTTAGGTTTGTTGCTCTCCGAGCTCTGTTTTGGTACCAAGATTGTTGAAGATGTCATAAAAGCAGGTGTTGCGGATCGAATTGGAGATCGCAATAATTTCGACATACATTGCGAATGTATGCTCCCTTTTATTGCCATCCTTCAGCCGGATGTCGCTATGTGTCGCGTTTAGCCGGGACACTAATGCGCGATGCTCGCAAAGATTGAAGTCAACTGAAAAAAGTTAAATGGCCTATCCTCCGATGTTAGAAATACGAATAACTCGGGTTCTGTTAAGCGAAAAAATTCATAAAACTATCAGACAATCCACTGCACTATTACAAACTAAACTATAAATATACCGAAAAATGGTCGAAATTGAGATGAGTAGATGAAAACCTATCGCTGATAAGCCACCAATCAAAACTGAGAATCCGCATTCAGCAAATATCTCTTTGCATGAAGCAAATTTACTATCAACGTGTTCCAAAAACACATTCCCAAATCAAAACAGCTACCTAATAACCGAAATAATACATTATTGAAATCCTCTTTATTCCGAGGGTACCACCTAAGGGAAAATAGTGAAAAGCTTGCCCGAAAAAGTCGCAATATTTCTAAGGAACATCTTCAATACTACCATTACCCTCGTCGATTGTATTCCTTGCCGCAGTGAAAGGGCTTCAGGTAAATCTAATAACTGAGGACCAGCTTGGATTTAGACATAGCCATTCGCCGACAGAATAAATTTACAGATTTATAAACAAAATAAATAACGATATCGAAAACAATTGAACGTAACAAGAGCCCTAGAGAAAGTATTGCACACTAGTCTACTGTGCCTAATAAATGAGAACAGAAATGGGAGGAGAAAATTCTATGCAAAGTTAAGTGGAAGGGTTGGTAGAGGAGTAAATTTTCTGCGGGGAGCTCTTCATCAGATTCAAGTTCAGGTTACCGGAACGCTGCAGTGTGTTCCGATCAAAAAGAAGCTGATTGGCTGTTCACTTCCGTCCCAACTGCCATGGAAGTATATATCTACTCCGTCAGCCGTGCGGCAATCAGGGCTTCAGGTTCGATAATGGTGCACTCGAAATTAGTCGGGGAATGCAACACAACGACATTGCAGGCAACTGCTAGGTGGATGAGCTATCCAGACAGGGAGCCTGTGAATTAGATTCCCATGAAAGGAGAGGATTGGATTCCCCTTGACTATCTGTGGTCTGCTCTTGGCATGGTGAACTTCGCGTCAACTCAACGAGTACTGGGCAAGTACACAAACTTGTAAAGCCACGAAATTATTCAAAATCTCAGGTCGAGAATTTTGGGTGCTCGTACAACACAAAACTGTTCACGAATTATGTTGTAAGACTCGACATTACGTGTCTTTTTCGTGTCAGCCGCATGGAAGATGAGGTGGAACCATCTCAGAAATTTAGCTCTGATTTATTTGCTAGGCCTGCTAATCTAGTAGTGCTTGATATTAACCACCTGATGACCTCCCTCAGTAGCCCTCAAAAATCCATTAGTTTGTGGTTCTTTGTCTAGATGGAATAGTGTAAAAGAAGTTTTATGCTATCTTTTCAATACACGTATTTTGCTACGTAATACGCGAGTTACCCAGTTTTCACGGCACATTCATAATTCACTTTATTAACTCTCTTTCTTATTCTATGCTTTTTATTATTATTATTTGTTTCGGTTGTGAATAAAAAATGAGTTAAAACTAAGATTTTAATTTATTATATAATTCACACAAGTTTTGAAAAAGTCTTCGGCTGATGCGAAAAATATTCCTAAAGCAAAGTTCACCAGCGCCGGTAGCGTTGGTAGCTTCCCAGAAGGTTTTATGTAGTTCGATAACAAATAAAATATAAAAAAAATGAAAATAATTCCAACTTCATATAAACTTTTTAAAGAGCTTACTTTCTTCCAGGTTCAACTTTCAAAGTTTATTAAAGTTCTTAGATGGTGCAGCTGCTTTAATAGTTGCAACTGCTCGAGGTAGAGGTGGAATGGTTCCTCAGAAGATAATATGATCTCTTCCACAATTATTAAGGGGCTTAGGTAATTCCGTGCCATAACAATTTTTCACAATAATTTTTTAGTTTTTTTGCATCTTTTATTTTTAACTTTTTCCGGTTATTATTCAAAGTTTGTTAATTATGCTTTAGTTTGTTCTCTCGTTTGGTTTGACGGCAAATTGCGATATATTTTTGATACAAATTAAGAAAGGCACAATTTTTTGGCAATTCGCAAGGTGATTGAGACTGAATGATTTTCAATTGAGTTAATTTGCTAAATAAATTTACAAAAAACGGAGAAGGGTCGACCGGTGTAGGTAAACGCCGAACAGAAACCGTGGCAACAACGCGCACTACTCCGAGCGTTTATTACCTGCATAAACGCAGCGATTCCAGGACCACAGCAACGGCGCAAATTACCGCAAAGCAATACCAATAAATCCGACGCCGGAATGGATAGCACTTTATAGTACGCACAAGCACTAGCCAGGAAACGGAAATAAGCGCCAAAAAGTAGGCACAAAAAACAACGCCAAAAAAATTAAGGCCAAAAAACGCCCCAAACAGTAGGCACCAAGGAAATATAACGCCAAAAAGTAGGCACGAAAATTATATTTCCTACAAGTTTGCACCAACAAACAAGCGCCAAAAAGTAGGCAGTGTTATTTCTCACTAGAAATTAGCAACGACAAGGAGAAACGCAGGAAAAATAGCCTAAAGTGTATCTAAGATACATATAGGGTGTAGCTCTTTCTCTCTCCTTTTCCTCTACGTTATATTTTTTTTTTCTCTCTCCCGAAACGAAAATGCCCAAAACGTTGCATGGCCTTGAAATTTTATTCTCCATTCTCGCTCGTCCATCGACGCCTAAGAAGTTTCACTTCAATAATAGAATACCTGTGCTGTTACAACAAAAACAACAACTAAGGATACATATTTCTGTTGTCTTATTTGTACACTTCTCAAAGATGTAGAAAAGTTTGCTAGAGCTGTTGAGTAGCGTGATTTAATATTCATTACTCTGGTAATAAGATATTTTTTGCGTCAGCCATTGAGGGATGCTTAGCATAAATTTCTTCCGAAGCTATTGCGTTACATCATTATAAATGGAATGTGCTCTGAGGTCATACATACAAATAACGAGCTGGATGTAGGTGTAACGTGGTGGTGCACCATGGCTGAATTGCGGAGCTACAGAAACGAAATCCAGTGCATGTAAGCGTATTTGCACATCATGTGCATGGTGTAGTTGTAACATTGTGCCACCTGCAAAGCATTCTTAAATTTTTACTATATTTAAGTGAAAATATTCTTATTATTCCCGCCCTTTTTGTCTGCACACTTACTACATAAAATTCCACTTTCTCCGCTAGTTAACGCGAACATTGTCATTTTTTTCCACCCCATTGACTACCTTTTAATTTCCCCACAAATTTCCCATCAACGTAATGAAGTGAATCGTAATGAAATCTGATGTTTGTCTGTCACGCTTTGTTGCAATTCATTTGCACACTGCTGCATGACGTCACTACTTTATTACTTATAAACAACTTTGTCGTTTCACTTTGTACGCTATTTCATACACGTCGGAATATGTACATACTTATTACAGAAAATTTGCAGAAAATTTTATCTCGGGATTTTGGAATAGTTTTAAAGTAACATTAAAGCTACATAAGGCATAAGGCAAAATACAATAACTTAGTAGGTTGTTCAATAAGTTTAGAGGTTCGATAAGTGCGGGCGTCCCCCTAGCCTAAATTTTGTTATATTGGAACACTCTTCATATGAAGTTTGATTTCAATTATCGTGCAGTGTTTGAATACATATTTTTGGAAGATTTGAAAGCAAAGGAGTTTTTTAACGAATGATGAAAGTGTATACGTACTTTTCGCCATCAATTAGTAGGTACAATAGAAAGATGGGTTGCTGAATTTAAACGTGGTCGCATAAGCGTTGAAGACAATCCACGTCAAAGACGTCCAAAAACCGCAACAACACCAGAAATCATAGAAAAAATACAGGAATTGTATTGGAAAATCGTCGATGACTAAAAGAGATTCAGTGGATATCTTATTGGGTTGTGTAAGTAATACTATTCTGACTGAAGTATTGCGTTTCAGAAAGCTGACAGAGGATGGCAGTGGAGCAAAAACACATTCAAATGCGACTTTCTCAGTAACATTTAGAGCATTTTCGAAAGAATAAATTGGATTGTGTGCATCGTTGTTTCACTATAGATGAGACTTGGGTCTATCATCGTGATCGCAAATCAAAACAAGAGGCTAAACCTGGCTCTACGGCACCGAAAGGAGTTCGTGTCCAGAAATCGGTCAGAAAGGTGTTAGGATCAGTTTTTTCGGATGCGAAAGGAATTTCGGTTAAACAATATATTCTGAATATCACTGTACTTTTTAGACCTGCTGAACGAAAAAATGTGTGAAAAAGAACCCAGTTTGCAAAAAAAAAAAAATATTTTTCATCAGTACATTGCACTGTGTCACAATGGCTAAAATCAATGAATTTAAGCTCCAATTGTGGGAGCATTCACCATATTCACCAGATTTAGCCCCTAGGAACTTCCATCTGTTTCTAGCGCTAAAAAAATGCATGCCTGGAAAGCGTTTTTCATTAAATGATGAGTGGAACGGCATTTTGCACCCCTTCCAGATTCTCACTTCACTAATGGAATCTCGTTTGAGCCGGTATATTGATGTTCAATTAGAATATACTGAATAGTAAAGTATATTTGAAACCACAAGTATGTGTTCTTATTGAACCGCAAAACTCAATGAGCACACTGCTAGTGCCTTTGAACCAGAGTGTGTAGAGCGCTCAAAATTCGCTCCTACTCTTTCAAGCTATCACCAAAAGCAATAAAACTCATACAAAATATTCTCTGGGTAAATCATTGAGAGGATCTATTTTGCGTAAACTCCTCAAACACTTTTATTACTCATTTGTTTGTATACAAAGAGTGCTGGTCGTTCTGTGTGCATTCGCTTTGTTTTCATCCCCCGATTTTTGTAAATGATGCGCTCTTTATTTGAGCTCGAGTTTATATGAATTTATCAATGATAAGTAATTTGATATTCAATATTGTCCCTTTTTGCATTGCTCAATTATAAATATGCCTTTCGAGTATACCCCAACCAATTTCTGCTTTATTTAATGAAAGCAATACATTTGCGAGAATAGTGAAGTTTATTTCATTTATTTTTTTTAAATATAAATAATAAGTAAAACTTATGTAAAATAAAAATAAAAAAGTAAAAGAAAATTCATTAAAGTTGAGGTTCATTGAATTTAATGAAAGTCGATTAAATATATTATTTAAGACTGATCGTCGTTCGGTTCGTCAAAATCTGTACTTTTGAATAAACTTTCATTCAATTTGATAAACAGCAAATTATTAAGATTTTCAGAGCTCATCCTGGAACGATGTTTGGTTAATATCAAAGATAGAGCGCTAAATGCTTTAATAAAAACAAACGGCGATAGAAATTCAAGTAGGAAAATGTGTCAATATAAAAGAGTGATAAAAAATGATGCTTTCAAAGAAAACTCACTGAGCATACAAAATGATTGCTACTGTTGAAGAGAGTTTATTATTTTTAAATAATCTGAGAGGAGAGAATAAGCTAGCGAACACTCAATTCGGTTGATGCTTTCAAAGAGCGCATGTTAAAAGAATGTCGAAAAAGGAATGTTAATAAATGGGTTTTTCGCTCTTTCAAAAAATAACTGATGCTCCCTTTTTTGGTTTTAAGCAGAAATGAAAAACTCAAAACAAAAAGCATTGAGTTGAGTTTTTATCAGCTAAATGAGGGGTATTTTACTCATCAATGATAAGTATTTACGAAGTCTGCTTTGAACACATCATGAAATAATACCATTTAGAGTTTAAGAAAAACTGGTTTTAAAAATTTCATGGAAAGCTTTCCTGCTCAAAAATGAAATGTGTTTATGAGCTTTTCTTTCCACCCATTACGGTTTTTTAGTAATCGGTTTCGTGGCTCTTCATCGGTTTCGTGAAGAGTCAAACCTAATAGTTTATAGCAGGGCAAAACAGGTGAATTTTATACTCCGGTGAATGCCAGTTATTAACAGCACAATTAAGGGCTTTGTGCTGATTGTAAAAATAAATATTTATTTATGCGATATAAATGGCTAAACTCACAGCTTATAACTAAATAGTAAATCTTCTTTAGCCTGATTTGTAAATATTTTCAAACACCAAACCCTTTCTCAGTTCGCTTGCATGAATTGAAATTTGTAAATATTAATTATGCAGTTTTCAATGCATATCAATTAATACCCAAACCAAATTAAATCGGGCTTCTGGGAAATTGAAATTTTGTTTTTGTTTAATCAAATTTAAATTTTGTTTTTAATTTTCGTGATCCCGAAATATAATATTCGGGATCTGAGCAACACCGTGTTGCTGGGACTGGCAACCCTATTGTGTATATAGCTGCACATATATAAACTCATTTTTATTTTTATAAATATACGCTAAATAAATTTCCGGGAAATAGAAAAATTTGTATTGTTAATCAAATTATTTGACAATTTTCGGGATCCCAAAATATTCGGGCTCTGAGCAACACCGTGTTGTCGGGATGGACAACCCCGTTATATATATAGTTACACATATATGAATTCATCCACACTTTCACAACCTCTGCTGCAGACATCGCTTTCGCTTTCTCTACTAAAGTCATTAAATAGTAGAGATGTGTGTGCAATTTAAAGTCACTCATACGCCCTCGCGTTCAACACATTCGCTTAAAGTTATTCGACGCGATGAACATTAAATTCTCGCTACAATTTAATAATATGCCTGTTGGTGCATTTTATTACGCATTAAGTATACATAATTCTTCCGCTCCGCATTCGACTTACTCGTATACGTATGTACATATGTACGAATATGTATGTTAACCGGTTGTGTATTGAAGCAGCTGCTTGCAGGTTTTAAGGTCTTGATTGTTATGAAAAGAAATCATCAAAGTGTTTCGTTCAACTTTTATATTATGTATTTATAGAGAAATTCTGCATACTTCCTGGCTTCATGTTGATGGCCGCTAGCTATATAACTTTACGTTTAAATTTCATAACATAAATTTCATAACAGATATTTTTCCACAGTATATTGCAGATTTTACTCCTCTTAAATATGTGAGTTGAGTATTTAATTTAATTTATAAACTTTACCTATAAATAAACAAAGTTTCTCTTCGAACTGAGCTTGTTCGTGCGAATAGCAGTACCAAAACGTAGTAAAAGAGCAGTTAAGATTTTAGTTAATGGATAAGACCACCCTGAAATTTTCAAAAATAGTGTTTTTCGATGAATTTAAACCTCGTATTCTTAGGAATATTTCAAGATGTTTCTGATTAAAATATCTAAATAATTAGAGAAGTTGTGATTATTTGCAATGATGCAATAGAGCTTGAGAAAAATTGTCACACATTAAGAGCATCATAAAGCAGAGAGAATTTGAATTTTTTTTTGATTCATTAATTTAAAAAAAATATAGCAAAAAAGAAAGAAGAAATTTTTGAAGCGCTTTTATTTGTGTGCATTATTTTTAACGGCTACGTCAACTTAGATAGCTTATTAAACTTAAATTTAAATTTTTGTGATGTTTTGTAACACAAATTAGTATAAGTAATAAACTGGCTAATGAAGGCTCTGCGAGTATTTCACTAGGCCGTGAACCCTTTCTAGGTGTCAATTCCGCATCGATTCAACTATGGATTGCCGAGTTCATGAAGTCTCCCCATAGAGGATGTTGGTCTGGGTTGAACTCGTGCAGAGTAGCCAAGTGCTTTGCGAAAAAGGACCAAACAGGAAAACAGCGACCTTTCTCCTAAAACTAAGCAGAAGGGACCTGAGAGTACTGGTGGGAGTAATCACAGGGCACAACGTCTGTGGTCAGCATATGGCAGCCACGAGGGTCGTCGTTAGCCCGCCATGCCTATCCTATCTCTGCAGCTGCTCGGTCTTTGCCAGAATCGGACTTAAGATTTTGCATTGCGATTTACCGAGTATGGATAAAGTTCATACTCTTCCTCTTGCGGATCCCTTAAAATTGATCAATAAATCCAAGAGATTTGCGGAAGAGTGACCTCAAACTAATATTTCCGTCTTACCACCCACATTTTATCTTTCCTATCTCTCTGTTCTTTCTATTGAAATCTATCCGGGTGTAGTACAATGGTCTCCTGACTGAGTGCTTGGACTTGTCCAACCCTCCACAAATCTAATCTAATCTAATCTAAAATACAAAGTAGCGCAAAATTAATTAGTCTATAAGAAAATTTATAATTTTTGTAAATGACGGCGCACAGCAGTCATATGTGGCATTTGGGAACTAGACAGCAGCAGTATGTAAACGGACAAGCAATGTAAAGATTTCTATCAGTCAATATTTATTCTTTATTCGCCCCTTTATAAAGTCAGACTTCTTTATAACGAACTTCAGATTACAGAGTCTGCTCTATTATTAATCTGTTTTAAGGATGTTGTTTTTTTTATTTTGATTTTGGTCTATTTTGTTCCACTAAAAACGAATTTCCATATTACGAACTTTCTGCATAATGAAATTTTTTTTTAGCTTTATTTCAAAATTTGAAACGTTTTAAATTACCTAATGAGAGATTTGTCCAAATAATGTATCTTCAAGTGTTTTGGGGTATCCTTAAATTTTAAAATGACAATTTTATTAGGCCCTGAATTTGCGCAACATCAGTTCACTTTTGCATGCCGTTTACTTTTATATGCCGCTATAATCAGATTCCATGTCAAGTGATGCAAGTATTTTAGATACAGTCATAGATGGGTTGTGTACCAAAAATAGTGAAGGAAAAAATTTTATTATTTTGAGATTTAATCAATGTTGGAAATATAGACAGACACAGGGGTTTCCATATGGAAGTATCGGTTTTTTTTGTAGGATTGCACATACCTAAAAATTGTTTCGAGAATTTTGTTTGCTTGAGATTTTGCATTCAATAAATTGTTTGGAGAACAAAATTTTTCGTTACAAATATTTTT